>JAQIVE010006909.1:0-11009 GCA_034698285.1 Sminthurinus bimaculatus | reverse complement strand
TGTCATACTAAAAAATACTTTCACTTTTCTGAAGTCATACTAAAAGGGGTGTCATACTACATGAAGCTGTCATACTATATGAGCTTATACGGTATGTCCAAGGGCCAAAAAAGTAGACAAATAAGTTACCTATGAGTGTTCCAATGCATATCGCATCAATTTCAATATTTTTAACCGCTGTGGAACTGCATAACACCCATTTTTGGGTGGCTGTTTTTACCCCAAACAAGCGGCTGTTTTTACCCCAATATCAAATCACGAGAGAACTATTTGAAAATCAATTTTTTAATACAAGTAGAGTGGCCACCTCAAACCCAGAAATCCATCATATTGTGCAGAAATATTCAGGGAAAAATATACTGTCAACATTTACACTCATAATTTAAAACTGAGTTAGTAAATTGACTTTTTCAGGGAGCATAAAAAACATATTTGACTTCCTTTTTGATTTAAAAATGTACATGTTTTTCAAATCGCGAGAAATATAACTTGAAGTAATTTTTCAGATCCAAATGTTGTCGAAACATGTGTAGGAAGGTTACAGCTCTACTTTTGTAATAGACATCATACACAGATTATGACTCGAAGTACGTTAATTTTCAGTTTTTCGAAGTGGCTGTTTTTACCCCTGGCTTGTTTTTACCCCAACACATGCATGACTCCTGAAGGCCCGAAAGCTCATGCGGATTTTGTTCTAAAATTAATCTGTTAACATGTTCCAGAAACTGTTCCAGGAAATGTGAGCCGACCCTGGAATTTTTACTCGCCGCGCAAAATGTTTGTGATTAATCTTCCGCCACTGCTTTATCCAATTTTGGGTATTTTTCCAATATCGAGGTGGTGGGATCCAAATTTACCCATTTTGCTCATTTCACTCGTCCCAGCTTCACCTGAATGGCCTTTGGAGCTAGCAATAATTTACTTTGCAACTGTTGTGCTTGTTAAGGTAATCGATGTAATTTTCACCCTCTTCACAGTCACCCAAGTTTTGTTTCTCTTCCCGATCTGCATGATCACTAACAGGATTCGTGAGGAGGCCTTATTTGCTTTACATGATTTGCAAAGGAAAAAGAACCGCCTGGAAATTCAGCGGACCCTCCAAAAACTGAGACTCCTTCACATTTCCTGAACGTCAGCCTTCAATCAACAATCTACTGTGTCAAGCTGGTTGCCCTTAGCGGAAGTATCTTTGGGGGTTTTGGGGCCATTAACTTCATGTCAAAAAATGTTCTGTATGCTGCCGCATCGGGTCTAGTATTCTTCGAATGGTATGTTCTGTTACAACAATTCTTATCGGAACGTCCACCAAATTTCAGAAAGGGTCGACGAGTTGAAAAGGGAAATTCGGAAGGGGTCCAAGATATTGGAAGATCCTTTGCTCATCAAATATGTTGAGCGGAGGTTGCGCGCGGTTCCAGGGCTGGGAGTCAAAGACTGGGTCTACAAAATGGAGCGACTCACCTGTCCTCGCTTCACGGATTTTGCGATGTCGAAAATTGTTAGTCTGGTCCTGGCACACAGTTGATGGAGAATATAGGAGACAACAAACAAACGTTGTTGAATTACCGACAAAAATATAAGGACAAAAGGAGGATTTTGTACAAGATGTACCTAAATCTGGAACAGCAGTCAGAGAACCGCCAAAGTTTTCTTAACGTTACAGCAAATTAAGACTTTTCCACTAGATCATCGATTTAAACCGTGAAGAACTTTATGCAGAAATTCAATGTTTCACAAGATTCGGATAACTTTTAGTTTAGGCAAATTTTAATCTAAACACATTCCGAAATGTTCCCCCAGCGTTGCCTTGGAAATAAAGTCAGTTTACACTCAACAATACCAATCGGTAACCGTGCACACAAACAAATAAAAAAAATCCGTTCAAAACAAAAATGAAAAAAGAGGTCACTGCAATAATTTTAAAGGAAATAAGGAGAGGCAAGCAAAAAGCGACATCTTGAAAAAATGGGCCAGCTATTCCTCGTGCTTATATTCACAATCTTTTAATCGGAGGGAAGTTCTAAGCAACACACTTCAATCCATTTTATAAATTCACCCCGGCCACCGCCACTCCACGATAACAATCATGATGTACCCCATGATGCGGCCTGTGAACCAGGTGTCAACCGTTCCAATCATGACTCAGCCCGGACAGCCCATGCAAATTCAGCCCATTCAGATTCAGCCCATAATGGTACTTCCAACGGTGCCGATTCATCGGTTGATCCCCATTTACCCCCCGGTAGAGGGCGTTCCAGCTGGCCTGGAGGCCCTTCACTTTTCCGCTGGTCTGGCTGTTCAGTAAGATAAAATCCGTTGTAAATTTTGTATCAAGTTTATCATTTATCGACACCTTCATTGGCGTGACCTTTGACCCATGACCTGATTTTTCGTTTTTCGAAAATGGGTCGATTTCATTATTAATACATAGAAAATTAAATCACGCTTCTAAAACACTGTTGCCTCTTTGTGTAGTCAGGAGTTAAACGCCATGGAGCTGATGCTACCTGTTGAGATGAACAACCGGTACAGCGTCCACAACTCCTTGGGTCAACGCATTTATTACGCGGGTACTTTTAAATTTTTAACCATTTTGCTTAATTAACAAAGTTTAGAGGATTTTGAAACTTGGCGCTGTTCAAAAGAATATTGAAATAATCGTTTTTCTATAATTTTACAGCGGAAGACACGGATTGTTGTACAAAATGTTGCTGGGGCGAAAATCGAGCGTTCAAAGGTAGAAACTCAACAAAACCTTAAAATGCCCCAAAATTTTAGAAATTTTAGATTCCAACCTGATTTTTTTAAAAAAAACAATTTTTATGGAAAAGTCGTTGTTTACGACGGTCAGGGCAGGCCAGTGATGCACATCGACAGAGATCTCGGGCAGGTTTACCCTTCAATTTTACTATCGAACATGAAAATCAAAGCGTTCGATGTTGCTTGCCTAAATTAAGAGTCAAATTATGACCTTGACCTTTGACCTCTATCTAGGTGTGAGTTATGCTTTCTTGGCGGTGGAATCGGAGGGAGTGTCGTCACCGTGAGTTTGGCGCAGGGTGGACAGTTGCTTAGTACCGTTGTTCAAGGTCCGAAAAAAGTACAACCATATGGACAATATACACAGCAGTTTCCGTAGTGACCTTTGACCTTTTGACCTTCTTTGACGTAGATTGTGACTGCTGCGCTCCAAAATACCACATAGTTGACCCGCAGCTAGAGACGCTGGCGAGAATCGAAGGCGACTCGTGTACGTGCTGCTGTGCGACCTGCAGCAGCGTTGTGTTCACCGTGACTGACCCAAAATCGGGGGGACTGATCGGCCAGATCACCCGGCATTTGAAGTTTGAGAGCTTGTTCACGGATTCCATGGACAGCTTTGGCATGGTATTCACCGCTCCGCTGCCCGTTAATCTTAAAGCTGCTCTTCTTGGCGCCATCATCTGCATTGTATAACTAATGCATACACAACTTTATTATTTTCAAATAGACTTATGACCTGACCTGACCTGGCTTGACATGATGTGACCTCAAAACTCAACAAGGGAGCTAAAACAAAGATTTTTTTTGCTTGAATTTCTTGCAGGACTTTAACTTCTTTGAAAATGGAAGTAGTGGGGTGGGATACGGCTATGGATACGGAGGTGGAGGAGGTGGAGGCAATTGTAGTTGTACCGGCCTTAAGTTAGTCATCATTTTTGGAACTCTTGCCGTTATTTTTGGCGTTATTCCCTTGTTATTTGTTTTTTGATAAAAAAAACGTCGTACTGAACAATGGGGGGCTTTCTTGACCCGATCCGATCCAAAAAATAGTTTGATTGTTTTCTGTTTAATTTTCACTGTTTTGCTTCCTTTTTTGCGCCTTGCAATTATTATATAGTGTATGTATGTATAATGTATGCTGATAAATAGAAGAAAACTGAATTAATTCTCTCGACTCTTTTGCACTGGATCAACATTGTCTTTCCGTGTTCAGGACGGTGGCGGTGACGGTAATGGTTTCTCGAGACGACGCATTTGCCCGAATTCGGGCTTTACATCCAGCTCATCTTTACTCCGCTGAATAAGTCAGACAGTTTTCCGGGCAAGAAAGTCCAAATTTTATTGGGGATAGTTTAACAGCTTTATGCAGCGTATTTTCATAATTTTTGTGCTCATCTGGAACGCCGCTTGAATTACAAGAGCGTTCAAGTGGCATATTGAAGTCTTTAGCAGTTTTCCGCCTTATCAATCCTTAATGTCATGCATAAAAGTTAACATAACGAAGTTCCTGGTAGACTCTTTAGTCGAAGTTTTTGAATCAAATGACTTTTTATCTTGCAAGTCACAGCATGATTTTTTTTTCGCCGTTTTTTCAACTCCAGGTCATTATAAATTATTAGAACCATACACGATTTTTGGTAAAAATCACGGGTCAAGGAGCTCTGACGCAAGCTTTTAGAGCACCCCATTTGAAGAAAAGTCCCGCAGAATCACTAAGAAAATCAATTGTATCGGAATCAGGTTACTCTGTATGAGTTTGACGCCAATCAATGGATTTCTTGCAGAATTCATCCTCTGGGTATGAAAGTTGGAGAGTGTAGGATCGCATTTTGGGTGCAACTGGTTGCCATAAATAATGTCATTACACTATTGATGTCCACGTCAAAGGTTAAGTGCCACTTGAAAACATCTTTCTCAACTTTACAGTTTTTAAAAATTCGGCTGCAATCCGTTTTCGGGGTTTTTACCCAGCTCCCGGTAGAACCTGTTGGAAAATATTGCACATCTATAGCCGACACGTTAATTTGGTACACTATTCTATTGGTGCGGAAACAAGTGCTCTTGAAGGGTCACAGAAATGGTAAATTGGAGTGCCTTATGGACACAGGTCAAAGAAAGGTCAAACGGGAGGGCTCACAATCGCATCTCGTGGACTGTTGACATGGAAATTAAGTAAGTTCTTTCGAATCTGCCGGGTAAAAACTAAGGGGGAAAACAAACAGACTCAAATAAAAGACAAATCAAGGGTTCAAGTTAAAAGGTCAATATTGGGCACGGGAAAAAGCGCTGATTAAACAAGAGCCCCGACCTTTTTAAGAACGTTAAAAAGTTGTGTCACTTGTCACTAAAAATCTCTTAGTTCCCCCCAAAAAAGCTAGGCCATGTGATACAATGTGCTTTTTGCCATTTGGTCACTTTTACCTAGACACTTATGGCTCCAGGTCAAAGGTCATGAAGTTTTGCCAACAATATAAGTTACAGCCCCATAAAATGTCTGTGCACCATCATTGGTGGTCAATCAGTTGGTAAGCATTAAAAAACACAAGAAAGGATGGTGGAAACGAAGAAGCTCGACTCCAAGATTCATGGGTCAAAAGGTCAAATTTCACGTCAAACAGGGTCAAAAGGTCAAAAACCACATCAAACGGGGTCGAAAGGTCAAATATCACAACAAACAGGGTCAAAAGGTCAAATATCATATCAAACAGGGTCACAAGGTCAAATATCACATCAAACAGGGTCACAAGGTCAAAGTCCACAGCATCAAGGGCAAAAAAGACATTCCAACGAGTCGAGCAATTCATCTGGGGAGGAAGAACAACAAACGAGGCCCACAAATAACGGTGCGCATCCACACTATGATCACCCGATGACGGTGGTGGGAGGGCCCATGATGGCCGGTCAGCCTATGATGGCCGGTCAGCCCATGATGATGCCCATCATGCCGGTGATGGCCGTTCCCGCCCACTTATTTGAGCCCGTTTATCACTCAGTGCCGGGCGTTTTAGAGGGTCTCGAGGCTCTTCACTTTGCCCCCGGCGTCGCTGTTCAGTACGGTCAAATCATTTTTTCAACATTTTCAAGTTTTGACCAAATTTGGTTCAAAATCCCATCAGTGGAAAAAATTTTAGTTTACTTTGAATCCCCGATAATTAATTACAAAATTTGAATGTTTTGCAGCCAGGAATTTAATCATCTCGAGATGATCGTCCCTGTGGAGATGAACAATCGCTACAGCATTCATAACACCTTAGGTCAACGCATTTATTATGCAGGTCAGCCAAGTGTTTTTGCACAAAGTAAATCAATTTTACTTTGTACTATCCACTTAAAGTGGAACACAAATTTCAAAGTATAAAACGTGACTCCTAGTTTAATTTTTTCAAAATTATTTACAAAATATTTAATTGCAGCGGAGAGCACGGACTGTTGTACAAGAAATCTTGTTGGGGACAATCGACCATTTAAGGGTAGGTTTCAAACATTTTGTGTGCACAGGACAAAAAACTAAATATTTTATACATTTTGAAGTAGCGAAAAAATTGAGGCTGAACTGATGGTGTTTTTTTGAAAAAGTTGTGGTCTACGATAGCAAGGGCAAGGAAATCATGTTCATCGAAAGAGAGTGCACGTAAGTCATTTTTTTTATTCTAATCACATTCTGTATTCCCGTTTCAAAATTTCCCGCCACTCGGTCAAGTGATTTCAAGACATTTTCAAGAAATTTCTAAAACCGGAAGGTTTGCCGGTGAAAAAAGTCCTAATTTTGGGCTGATTATCAGGCCTGATTCCGTAACGTAATTTCGATACTGCTTAAAAAATTCGAAGAAATGAGCGAAATTATCTCTTAAAAAATTGAAGTTCGAATCATGCAGAATCACCTAGCCGAATTTTTGGATTTTTGATCGGAAAGTTCAGGTTTCAGCCCACCGAGTTCAAAAATTTTAGCGTGATTTTGACCGGACTTTTCGATTTTTTAAGTCTAAACTGCAGGGAAAATTCGAACTTGATAAAACCAAGCAGTATCTCGGCTTTATTTTGTATACGGCCTGACATTGTTTTTTAATAATGCCAAAGTAGATCGTCGAAAAACCCAGTTTCTGACTTTGACCTAAATCAACCATGCTATTTGACCCTTACACAGGTTAACCAAGTGTTTTTGGGGCGGTGGAATTGGCGGGAGCTACGTCACTGTAAAATTGGCTTACGGTGATCAGTTGCTCGGTACAGTCATTCAAGGTGCAAGCAACAAACCGTAATCTCACCCACACTTCTATCTATCTACAAAGGTGACCTTTGACCTTTTGACTTTTTGGTGTCTACTTAGATTGCGACTGCTTCGCATCCTTCCAGGTAGATGACCCAGATCGTAAAACACTGGCCAAGATCCGGAGTAGCACCTGCACCTACATGTGCGCCAGTTGCACGGCGGTCACTTTCATAGTAACTGACCCGGAATCTGATGAAGAGGTCAGTCGGATCAAAAGGCACTTCAAATTCAGCAGCCATTTCACCGATTCTCAGGACAGCTTTGGCATGCAATTCACCGAAAACATGGACGTCAAACTTAAGGCGGCTCTCCTTGGCGCCGTCATTTGCATTGTATGTCTCCCTAAACTTTTCTATAAAATCGGTCATGTTGACCTGACCTCTTTGACCTTTTTCTTGGAAAAGTGTAAATAACGGGCATTTTTTGAATTCTCTTGCAGGATTTCAACTTTTTTGAAAATAACAGTAGTCATCATCAAGAGACCTCCAGAATTAGCTGCACAGGGTTCAACTGGTTCCTTTTTTTGTCCACTTTTGCCCTGATGATACTCATCATCTGGTTGAATGCACAGGGTAGCAAAAAAAATACAGAAAGTAATACAATTAGGAATTATTACGAGAGAACTACCGATAGACCTAAATTTACATATGACATTAATTATCCCGACTATACATTTGAAAATTATGGTTGAATTTCCCGGGTTTTTGACAAATTCTTTAATGTTCAAAAATAAAACAGTTTTTTGAAAAAAATACTTACAAACACCATCAAACTCATTAAAAATGGTTCATTTATTGAAAGAGACCTTTTTTTGTTGCGTTGGTGATTTTTTGTATCAATAAACTAATCAGTATGAAGGTTTGTAAATAAAAACGCCAAAAAGTCACCAAAAATAAGATTGAATGCTTCTACCGCCATTTTTTGAAAAATGCTAATTTTAAAATTTTTTGGACCGATTTTAAAAAAATGAGTCATAAAAGTGCTGAACACACCAAAAAGCATATTGAAATGTCGGATGACCATTCCCACAACAGCAAAAGGTCGCAGCCGCATAGTCAAGGTCGAAAGTCACAAGGTGGTCATGGCCACAAGGTCCAACCACAGGGTCAACCTCAGGGTCAACCTCAGGGTCAACCTCAGGGTCAACCTCAGGGTCAACCTCAGGGCCAACCTCAGTACCCGCAATACAATCAACCCATGATGCAGCCAGTGATGATACAGCCCGTGATGGCGATTCCCGCACATCTTTTCACCCCCATTTACCAACCGGTCCCGGGCGTTCCACATGGTCTCGAGGCCCTTCACTTTTCCCCGGGTGTTGCGGTCAAGTTAGACACAAATCCTTAATCTTCCATCATTTTATTACGTTTCTTTCTGTTTATTTTGATACGCGGTGAATTTTCGTCCCATTTGACCTTTGACCTTACTCTTCAAAATTTGCAATTCTGGCTAACTTTCTTTGGATTTCAAGTCAGGAACTGAACGCCGCGGAAATATTTCTGCCCGTTGAGATGAACAACCGGTACAATGTCCATAACATGTGGGGTCAACGCATTTATGTTGCAGGTCAGCCAAAATTAAGGCCCACCAAATTTTCGTAAATTTTAGCTTTTTTCTTTAGTATTTTAATTTTTTTATGCTGTTAAATTTACACAGCGGAAAGCACGGACTGTTGTACTCGACAAATTTGCAAGGAAAATCGCGAGTTTAAAGGTAGGTACCGAAGGTTTGAAACATTTTAAATGGCAAATTTTGGTTCAAGTTGAAATTTTAAGTTTTTTGAGACCTGAAAAACCTTTAAAATTTGGCATTTTTTCAAAAGTCACGGTGTACGATAGTAAGGGCGCCGAAATTTTGCACATTGAACGGGAATGCGGGCAAGTTTTTATGAAGACTTCGAAAAATTGTATACGTTTGAAAATGTTGTACAAAAATCGGGGTTTTCATTTTGACCTTGACATTTGACCTTCACACAGGTGCGCCCTCTGCTTTTGGGGCGGTGGAATTGCAGGGAGCGTTGTCACCGTGAAAATGGCCGATGGCGGACACTTGCTTGGCACTGTGGTTCAAGGTCTGACGGCTTCTACTCCAGGTCAAAAATGTTTATGTTTGCTAACAGCAAGTTTATTGACCTTTGACCTTTTGACCTCCTGAAATTTAGAATTCAACTGCTGTACTGCCTCCTACCACGTGGACGATCCACATGGAACAACGATGCTGAGGATCGAGAGTACTTCTTGCACAGCCTGTTGTGCCTCCTGCAGCAGCGTCACGTTTCTCGTGATAGATCCAAAATCGGGGTCAGAGGTCAGTCGGATCAAGCGGGAAATGAAGTTGGCTAACTTGTTCACGGATTCTCAGGACACCTTTGGGATGCAGTTTACCGCCGCGATGGACGTCAGACTCAAGGCGGTTTTATTGGGCGCCGTCATTTGCATTGTAAATTCATTGTTCCTGACATGACCTGACCTGACCTAATGTTAGGTCATGTTCCAAACCTTTTTTTGCCGATTCTTAACTCGGTGAGGGAATGACCTAGAATTTTGTTGCTTATCTTGCAGGACTTCAACTTTTTCGAGCAAGGATCCGGACGGCGGCGGCATCATCATCATCACCATGGACACGGAGGAGGCGCAGGTGACAATGGAATAAGTTATACCGGCTTCAACTGTTTGTTGCTTTGGGGCGGTATGGCCATTTTTATCGTCGTTGTCTATTTGATTGTGGAGGCTCGAAGAGGTAAAGGTAAAGGCTCCGACTCAAGATACAGGCGTTATGACAGTGATTATGATGGTTAGGATTTTTATTTTCCGCGTTTTCCCCGCAACCGCTCATGCAGTTTTGCACGCATGAAATGTCAAAGCAAAAAAAGAGAAACAAATAAAAGGATTTTTTCGAAAAAAAAGTCAAAACGCTAAAAGTGGCAAAAATTGCCACCATTTATTAATTTAGCGCGAACAATGAGAATTTTTTCTAGTCAGGATTAACTTCTTTAAAATCTTCAAATATTTCGGGATTCAGTGCCTAAACAGCTTCATGAAGAGCGCCAAAACTTTTGGCACACTGTGTTAAGGCATAGCATTTTGTTGGCATGGTAAATAAATTAGTACCACGATTTACAACTGTAAGCGTACAATAAACAAGGTGAGGTCAGCAATAAATACAAAGTTGAAGGAAATAACGCCACCTAAATCTAAAAAAGGTAATAGCATCACCAAAAAAAACAGTTTTTGCTTCCAAATTTTGCAAGAAATCCTTGAAAAGTTTGCAATCTACTAAAAAAAATTGTTTAGTGCCATGTATCACCCGTCAACTTTGTATGCACAAATTAAAGGACTTCAATAAGGGATCTAAGGTTGTAGTGCTCCCTAAATATGGCGCGGACAAATATGGAGCCGTGAAAAATTTCCACTTCAAGCATTCATTGTTGAGAACTACATACAAGTGCGGACGACCGAGATGACGAACCATAATTCAAAAAACCCCGAAGCTCGAAGTTCACAATCCGGAAGTTCCAGTCATAAATCCCACGGCAGTCACGGCCAAGCTCAAAACACTCGAAACAGCAGTCATGGTCAAGGTTCAACTCACCCACCCTCAAAAAGTCACGGCAGCAGCCATGGCAATGTTCGAAACCCTTCCACCTCAAACTCCAAGGGCAGTCACGGCCAAGCTCAGCATCACCATCAACCCCAACACAACCCAGGAATGGTGATGATGCAGCCTGTTATGATACAGCCCGTCATGGCGATTCCCGCGCACCTTTTCACCCCAATCTACCATCCAATCAAGGGCGTCCCATTTGGTCTGGAGGCGCTTCACATGGCCCCAGGGATTGCTGTTCAGTAAGATCAAACACTCAAGTATCTGTTTTAAAAGCATAGTTTAAAGAGACGCCAAATTCGCAATAAGGGACAATCTTTTTCAGAAGGGGTAAAAACAATGCTCCAAATTTCGAAAAAGGTGTATTTTAGAC
>JAQIVE010006908.1:0-11010 GCA_034698285.1 Sminthurinus bimaculatus | reverse complement strand
TGAGTATGACGTCAAATTAATGTAATGTAATGTAATGGTGACGACACAAAAAATAATGTAATGTAATGCATTACAAAAATTTGCAGCTTTGGTTTGGATATTTCTTGTGTGTGGTAATGGAACGCTTGCACAGAATGAGCTCGTATATACACATACACTACATCTCGACTCTCGACAGTCACAAGAAAGGCACAAGATCAACAGGAAAACAGTGAACTGTATGCAGCTATCCATGTATATAAATATGTATGTTCCATGGTTTTTATTATGTAGAAATAACATTTTTGTGCAACCAAAAGTTAGTTTGACCATTTTCCTCAAAAAATCTATTTGGCAAGTTACATAACTGTGCTAATTGCTTTACGTTTCACAAATAATAACAAGTATTTGTCACAATAAAATTGTAACATAATTAGAATCACATCTATGTATATTTGCTTAGGATTTTTATGGTACCGGTGCAAAACGCGTGTAAAAGTAACATGAAAATGTGAAAAAAAGGCTACCTGGCAACAATTCATAATTGCGAGTGAGAACTAGACCAAACCCAAAGCCGCAAAGAAAGGCAAATAACATTTTTTATTATCTACTTGAAAGGTATTCAAACCCTAGACCTGCTAATTAATAATTAATTGCGCAATTCGAATTATGACTGTTACCATAATATTATACATTGTATACTTAATTTTACTTTGTACGGAGCTGTAAATGCTATTGACCAAACTTGCATTTTCGCATCTTTTCTTGTGCACTGAATATTTCGTCAAACCATACATTTTACTTATTATTAGCGTCTCCATGCACATATTATAAAAGGATGCATTACGCAGAACTTGATATGCAATGCACTTCATATTTCGTATGCCTGAAGATATGTCTCGAATGGATGCAATTCCCCTGGTTCAGTTTTTTCTCATGGTATTGGTAAATATTATGCAACAGCAACGGTCCAACTAAAAATGTGATATTATGTAAAGCATCATAAATTCATTCATTTATCCGCAGTGTAATGTGTAACTCTCAAAAAAAAGGAAAATGTGCTTCTCATTGTTAGCAAACGAATGCTCTTTTAAGCGTGAATTATTGATACATACACATTACACATGCACAATATTTCTTCATCTTAGAGCTTTTCGCATGTGAGCTGCAAGCAATTTACAATTTCGAATCGAACAGTCGAGTATTGGATTTTGAATCGTATATAGCAAAGGAAAAAGTAATATCAACTCAGTTCCTATATAACTAACGCAAATAGCCAGAGGAAAGTCCAAGTTCGCTAAATTACCGCTAATTACATGCATGTAAATACATGGCATTTATATAAAGATGTATTTTTATCAGTTCCTAAGATCGCCATTACAGTGATATTCAAAGAATTTATTGTACAAAAACAAAAACAGAGAATCATGACTTGCTCTTACGATTAGAATATTATGATACATAAATCGTCAAACAGCATAAAAAGTACATAGTATACAATATACACATGCAACAAGGGAATAAAATACATGATAATATTACATTGCGATAATCATGAAGTTTCATAAGTATACATAAATATCAAATATACCTAGAACCTAAAATAGTTTTATCACAAATCCTCGTCCTCACACATTTACAATCTATGTACATTGTACATATGTACATACAACATGAATGAATCACCTAATTGGAAGTATACGTACATACAAATGAAGATACGTATTTCTAATGAACTTTACTAATTGTGGGCATGTTGAAAAAACATTGTTTAATTTTAGATTTCGGCTTTGTCTCATCTGCTCAATTATTATGGTTTCGTCCTTTCTTTGATAATATTATGATGTAGCAGTATGATATCAGCATATGTGTATTATTATATTATAGAAAAACAAATACTAGCGATTTGAGATTAGAACTTATAGAAAAATGAGAGTATAATATAAGAGAGCCATGCCATACTCTATATTCTAAGCCCCAATAAAACTGTATCTACACGTGTATATACGTAAATATAGCAATGGCGTTAATGTCAATCTTAATGCTTGAGATAATCTCCAGGTTACATTGTATTTCCTACGTAGGTACATATTTATTTGTATGTAAATCGTAAGTGCACAATGATCTTTCAGGCGATACTTCGGAAGAATATCAGTATAGAAAAGTTTTAGCCGTGCTTGGAATTTGCATTGCATGTTTTGCAGGCATTCGTGAAAAAAGAAGAAGCTTATTGCATACTTATTTCTTGTAGATCAGCATTGGAAATATTTCCCAAATTGTTAATTAAATTATTATGGTTACAAGTTAGGATTTCTTACAAGCCTACAACCTAAGTATGTAACTAATGTATGAATGGACACAGTAATCGAGACTAGCCTCGATAGAGCTTAAGCATGTACGATGTACGCGTACAATGGGTGACGTACAACATTGCTTAATTGAATTTTCCTTTTATAAGACTTAAATGATTTTTATACTATACCTATACTATGATGATTGCAGGACGCATGTATAAGATTGACACGTAATGTATGTTAAGTTACAGAAAGAATAATAATTATTTAATTATCATTGTTTTTCTCCCCAGCTACATGAATGTCCTATGCTATTAGACGATACTATATAGTTACATGCGACTTATGTTGGCTGATGTTGATACACATACATACATATAGGTGTATCTACATTTTATGAAGTATTCCCTTTTCCACGATTTCTTCATTTATATACTTTTCACCCTTATACATCTGTACGACTCTGGAATAGATGATAGATGTGTATTTATTATTTATGTATCTGATCTGTATATGTACATATAACAGTACAGGGCTAATAAAAAGCAAGGCATTTTTTACGCGCAAATCTTTACAGATGAAATGAACCCTTTAGCTCTAACAAACCAGAGATTATAAACAATCATTAATGACAAAATAATTAAAATTGAAATCCGGAAAACATCCATGCATTCACTGAAAATAAATCCATCGTTCGTCACTGCGATGACATGAAACACAAAAAGCACAGTAACATGTAAACATAATCCATAATCCATACGCTTCATCTTTATACACAATAGCCGTCAAACGGCAAAAAGTATTGTAGATGTGAAATGTAAACCTCTAAATCTGAATAAGAATAAAGAATATTGATAATCATGCGTATCTCATTGTGTAAGGCCTTTTCTTGAATTTTAACTCGTAGTTACGGAAATAATGGTAGATGCACAAAAACTGAAATAAAGACTTATACATTAATGTACATGCAGATACATATACCTTGATTGTATGTAATTGTCAAGCCATGTTACATACTATGTAACATACTACAAACATGGCTTGAATGCCAAATGAGGATCAGCGTATATAGCTACCCGCTAATCTCGCCTCTATAAAGATAAGGAAATGTAACATTCCATGGAACAATCCGTATTATTCCTATACATATAAAACTGGGCATGATATGTAAAATTTATCTACGCAATATAAAATATATCCCTATACATATAGTATTACAAGAGGCGAAATGTTAACGACTAATGACTAAAAACTAAAAACCCTATAGTTTATGTAGGTACTTAACAGCAAAATTTTCAATAATTCAAAATAACTTTGTGCGATACGATTTTTTTGAGTTTGGAATTCGGGTACTCAATATTCAAGCAATTTGAGACAATGGGTATGTAAACAAAGAAAAAAACGAAAAAATTGTGTATGTGTAAAGTTAGTTCTGCTTATATATATATATCCAGAGATTGTTGGTTGAGATGTGGTTGTTCTTGAAGTTCTTGTGACGAAGACAACTTAAAATATGCCGATTGATAACTTCTGTATTCTATATTGTTGCAAAACCTAATGATAAAGTGTAAAAGTACTGAATGCATAAAATATTTTATAGAAAAATGGGAATATATAAAGTAATTTGAATTATTCATACACTATAAACCATAAATTCCGTGAATACATACTTATTAGCTCGCTATTACAATAAGTTCAAACACTGCTGAATTTTTAGTTTTCAACACCTTTTGAGATCTAAAAGTGATAATATGAAACATGCTTTGTAGGATCACATGTATACACTACAAAACAGTGACATTAGAAATTCAAAATAATATGGAATACCTAATACTGTTCATTTTACTTCTCGTGATTACGTGGCACTCTACTTGTGTCATTCGAGCAAGTATGTATTGGTGTTTCATACACGTAGATTTTGTTTCCAGCAGCGATCTATCTATACTTGATGAAAGATGAAATAAGTACACCAAGTATGTACATATGCACTAAATACATTTAAATTAAATACAAAAATAAAAACTTGCACTTTTACCTACACTATCATTCTTTGAACTATGTATGTACTATGTACCAGGAGGGTTGTAGTTATTAAGTACGTGTATAGGTATGATGCTATTGTTATCATACATGTCATTTAGCTATTGGTTATCTGGGAATGCATCATCATCAAATATTGCAAAAGATAATATAGCAGCATAATTAAGTAGGAATCATCTTATGTCAAACACATGTTGTAAAGTTGCTAATGCAAGTAAATGTGGAGCTGTAACACAAATGTATGATGCATGATACCATACCATAATAATATCATACTGAATTTTAAAGCGATACTTTTGACAAGAGGAAATCAACAATGAACTCGGCTTATAACGAACTTCGGTAAATGTGTATATACACACTTAACACATCATGATATTATGATACATACTGTCCAATGAGTAATGTCATTTATTTTGCATTGTACACTTTGGCTTTGTGTAGATGTAGATTTTTGCAGAAATTACCTATAATATAATATCTGTACAAAGATGTACCAGTCTACAAGCTTGCATTACTCATCGGTTCGAGCCTTAATATTATAGTTATACACAAGTAATTAATATCTACAATTAAAGGTTATCTACGCTTGTGTACTACAGTAATTAATATTTAAGCTTCATCCGAATGTCCTGATTGGTTCAAAGTTATATGGAAATAATATTATTATAATACTCATTTTACTTTTACTATATTTACAAGGAATGTGGATTATATGTAATTATCGCATTCTTCTTATCATTCCCTGCATAAACTTGCAAGTATTTCAACATTATTTTACTTTCTACCTGTATTCGTACAACACACGTACAACTTTAAACTTTTTGCTGTGAAATGATAATAATAATACAGTAGTATTATGGGCATAAAATGTTCACTATTTTACCGTTTGTCCTTCTAGTTCCTACAAACTCACATTCCCATGAAAAGCAGTAAAGTCATCTGTATATATAATGGAGAAAATGCACTACTCAAAATTTACGGAGAATGTTATTAATTACTAAATTTTGTAAAACTATGAAAATTTAGAACTATTTGGTTGCCGCTGCACGATAATGTTGAATAAAAAACGCAAACGAAAGGAAATTTGTTTTTTGTAGTCAAATATGTTGGATATTCCCAACGTTG
This sequence comes from Sminthurinus bimaculatus, assembly GCA_034698285.1. NCBI lineage: Eukaryota > Metazoa > Arthropoda > Collembola > Symphypleona > Katiannidae > Sminthurinus > Sminthurinus bimaculatus. The sequence goes on along the minus strand of JAQIVE010006908.1, from coordinate 5,569 downwards.
AAATGTGGATGTTATTGAACGTTTTTTTTTCTCTTCCAAACCTTGAGACATGTTGGATATTTTTTGTAAACAAAACTTTGTCATAAAGAAACTAGCAACTAGCATAATGATTAAATCTGTATTACAATAGTATTTTTTGTTGACTATGACTATAATTATTCGTATAAGATATTACAACAATAATGCTTTTATATTATAGTAGAAATTTTACGTTTTCACGTTTCTTTCTTTAAATATAGTATGAAAAGGCTCATAACAATATATTATTGTTTACTTTAGAAGACAAATCTAATCTTAAATTTCACAAGGGGAGACATTCTCAATAAAAGCATTACAATTCCTTATAAACTGGTTAATATTATTTCATTGGTTTTATAAAAAAGCTAACTGCAATAATAACGCCTTGTAATGTGTATATACGTAGAATACCCCAATTGTGTATCGTGTGTTGTAAACATACACATTATTATGAGAACAGTTCAAACTAATGTAAATAGTAAATATTGAATATTATTGTAATATAATATAAGATGTATAATAATATTAAAGCAACTTAAATTTTTTTAAGCTTCGTCCTTCTTGGCCAACTCGTCGACGAGGGCCACATATTTCTCTTTAGCTTCCTCTTGAGCAGTTCCTTTCAGGGCATTCCAAGCGTCCCATTTAGCCTTTCCCTTCAAGTCCAAAAGTCCTGGTCGACCTAAATAATAAAAATGGAGAAAAACAAGAAAAAAAACGCCCTTAGAATTTTGTTATTGCCACGTTTTCGCTTTCATAATACCTGTATACATGATGGACTGCAATAAACTATGATACTATAGAACAATTTTGCAACAACAAACCGGCATTTCTACATAATTTCTCCATGCTCCACGTAAAGGCTGATACATATCTATGCACTATACGTACGTATTACGTATATAGCTACGTAGGCATTTACATAATGGATGGAATAATAATATATAAAGGTACATACATAATGTGCAATTTCAACAGCCAAGAGCGTCATGCGATACACACGCATACTCTGCATATTGCATATGTATGCAGTATGCAATCCAAGTAATAACGCTAGTAGTTTCACATTATACATGTACAATACACATACATATTAGACATATTATAAGAGTCATGTTAACTATAACAATGCTGCAAAGTGCTTATATATTATAACAAAAAATATCTACCTATGTATTATGTGTATCCCCCATTTTAACTGAAATTCCTGACTAAAGTAACTGATAATACACACTAATATTATACTATAGCTTATACCTCATTCCAACAATACAAGCTATTATTCAACTAACTTAGTCATCATAAAAAGTATGACAGGGCTTAGAAATGTACCGACAATTTGCCAAAATAATACAATTATTTAATAACTCTACTTTTGACTTACTTGTATTGACATCTCCGACGGTAGCCTGCTTGTAAAGGCCATAAATCTCCAAGAGTTCGTTATCGCTAGGCGTTTTCTTTAAGGTCTTGACACGCTCAGCAGCGGCAGTAAATTTCTATATAAAATACACAAATTGTCAAAAAAGATGACCATAAAAAATAAAATGCAAAACCCACACGTAGTAAAAAAAACATCAATTTAACCTTTAACTATATAAAATACAAATCTATGTCTATAGTCTACAACTGATAAACAGTTCAAAGGCCATTATCACGGTATATTATGTAAGAATATGTATACACATATGACATATGCATGACTAACAACACAAAAAAACTTTGAAATCATCATCATCATCATCTTGATCTATTAGACGCCGGTCCCTACCCATAGTCTAAAAATAAAGTGCAAACATCAAAAAATATATACATAGCATGCATAATAATGTACAACTCCGCGAAATAATTTGTAAACTACACCACATGTATGCATATTATTTGAATGACGATTGATATCAGATATAGTAAAAAAAGAACTATTTTCTGCTTCCCTTCAACTATAAAAATAATCTGTTATACCTATTTATTTAAAAAAGAACTCGGGGAAACAAGACACTGTTAAAAGAAAAATATAATGCATAATGTAATAATGTATGGGTATAGATAAAGTTTGTTTATATTTATTTACCTCGTCCAAAGAAGCCATGTTTAAGGAAGGAGATGATTTTTATCAAAAAAATCCAAAATTACTAGATTCCTGGTTAGTTTTATAAGGTTATGAGGGAAGACACACAAAATGTTCTATTCCGATCCACGTTCCAAGACAAACTGACGATACTCAAGCAAGTAACTATCTACGCTACAGTTAAAATTAATGAAGAGAAAACTCCACTGTACACTGTATGTATATGCCCTATGCTGAACATTAATAATACTATAACATCATGCAATTCCCAGAGCCGGGTTGGGTAAAAAAAGTTGCAAGGATATAGCATGCAAGGATTTCCCATCATCATTATCATCTGTGGATACGCTAGTGTTATGGGCCATAACACTAGCGTATCCACAGATGATAATGATGATAATGTCACAGGAGTATCAAGTTTTTAACGCAGTTTCTTCTTTTTGTATCATTTTATATATTATGCTTGGCTGACCAACCGGATCATTTTTTTCCCATCATGGAAATATCATAATATTATACACATTCATGTGTGGTTTTATATTAAACTTAATTATATATCTTTAGTCTTTAATACAGAAAAGAGCAGCCACCGTACTATTTTGTGTGCATGAAGTAAAAAAATACTACTACTAGCGAACATGTCAATGAGACTCCAAGAGCAGCCTGGTGCGTCCGATTGAAACTATTTGAATAATTTCTTTGTATCGACTGCCATGCTTTGAAGCCCTTTGAAGATTTTCGGACCATACTTTTTTGGTGGAGGAAGAGCCGGATAATTAATCTTATTCGTCTTTTAGTTTAAAGGACTTTTTATATTAAAATGGTAAGTTGTGTGTTTTTAATTACAATTTATTTATTGTTATTACCGGATTTGTTCATAGATAGGCTTAATTGGAGTATTTTGTAGTTGATTGAAATGGTGAAAGACGAACATGTTTCAATGTGTGTGTTTGTGTGTAAAAAGTCCCTTGTCGTGTATAATATGTGTGTACATACTACATACATACTTATACACACTTTCAAAGCAATTTCAAAAGTGTATTTTTAAGTAAAGAAATGAAAAAATGGGACGGTTAATTTTTGTTTTATTTGAAATAATTATGTTAATGTATTGTAAATTGTACCTATGATGACTATCTTAGGACACCTTTTAAATCAAAAGATGTAATGAACATACACCAAGACTGAGAGTACATTTACAAATAATACAATATTCATTTTTTTTAGATTAACTTAACAAAACATTAAAAACATGAACTTGAAACTATATTATTATGATATTCAAGTATAATGTGAGAATTCGTCATTATACACTCATGTGTCTGACTAGTTTGTTGTGTACTAATTGGTTTCTGTTTCTTTGTTTGTTTTAATAAATAGGATGCCATGAAACGATCATGTGTAGGAATCTGGAGTTGTAAAAGATGTAGGAGAACAGTAGCAGGTAAAATTTTACACAATATTATTAGCGTTATAAATTATATTTATCGGTATCATGGCTATTTCTTGTATTTGTAAATATACTACAACTATGATGACTATCTTAGGACACCTTTTAAATTTAAACATGCAATGAACATACACCATAACTGAGTTTATATTATTACAAAGTAATAGCACGATCTATTAATCACGGGTGTAAATACTGAGTAAAAAAACTGGTGCATAATATATAATGTCACCCTTTTGTCTTTTCTACTCTATTTCAGGAGGAGCATGGGTTTACTCAACTACAGCCGCTTCATCAGTCCGCTCCGCTGTTCGGCGTCTCAGAGAATTGAAAGAAATCTAAACATATTAATTTTTAATAAGATCCTGTGAAAAAAAATATTGAAAATTTCTTTCCATAATATTAATAAAAAAAACTCGAGTTTTCATAACTCTTACCAAATATCCTATCTTTAATTTATGTAGTGAGGGATTTTTTAAGGTATCACGGGGGTACACATTAATCGAAAACTTTTATCGCCAAAAAATTGTTCATAATTTCAATTATAAATAGCAGTGTTTCGTCACAGGTTTAGTAGTTTATAACTACAATTTTATTGATACATATTTGGTTATGCTTTAATACGTATAATATAATACGTATATAATATAGGTACTGTACCAAAAGTGTAAACACAGTATTAATGTTTCACGTAAGTAGTAGACACACTCTTTTCAAATACATACCATGTACGGCACATCATCATGCCTATCTCTAGTAATACTATGATATCCTCTTTTACTATCAATTTCACTAACTAATGGACGACAAAAGTATATAAATAGTAATTAGTATAAAACATATCGTTATACCTTCTGGCTCTGCTCCCTATCATCTAATATACAAAATGTGTGCTATACTTTAGAATAGGGGAAGCCTGGGCAACTTTGTATTTTTTATCGTATATTATGCTCTTTTCGCTGATATAAAATAGGCATTGTTTTTAATCAGTATTGGTTTCCTTATACACTAGTTATTGGTGTTTTCGACGACTAAAATAGTTTGAATTTACCGTATTCCACTATTTTTGGCAAAAAGGAAATAGAAAATTGTTACATGTTTTACTACCAAAGTTATTCAAAATCTAGATTCCTTGTATTGTAGCCAACACGATGATTACGATAGATGTTTTGTAAGTTTGTAGTAGTGCAAGTGTATATTATTATCATGCATATTTGTCAAGTATAGTATTGGGCAGATTAGCTTGAAGCTAATTATCATTATGCATTCATAAAAGGATTACAAGTTTGGATTCAACAGTTCCTTTTCCATCTGGCAATCCTTTTACAAATAAGAGTGACAAGTTAATTTATTGTAAAATTGTGAGATAGTTATTATATTATACACACCTAGCTATATATTCTTTGGAACATCTGTCATTGCAATATAATATAATGGATAATGGCAATACAATGCTGAGGTCGTCTGTCACCCATGTTTACGTAGCACTAAAATGTACACATTCATCATACTTCTAATGTATCTATAATTTATGCCTGCATGAAAAGTTTTATAACATACATAAGTACGTCTCTTTAAATTCGTTTAATTTTTTTTTTATCTATACAAATTGCACATTTTTGCTCATTAAAATTACAGCTTTGCAAAACACCGTGAAAGCACTGCTGAAAACAGGCGAAATGTGTTGATATCGTTTTCAAACAAACTTGGAGAAAGTGAAAAGTGAACGTGTTAAGTAAGTATTAACTGCACCGGCAGATTTTCCAATATGGTACGTAAGTATGCCAATTTTTATCCGTTTTAGCGTTGCAACATTAGAATCCTTTCATTAATTAAACAAGTCATTATAGATTATAGATATTATGTTTTGACAAAATACAAATAGAGATTAGTAATTTTTAATTTCATTAGAAGAAGAAGCGCCAAATATTTAAAGAACGCTGAGACAGACAGAAGACCAGACAAATATATATCTAGACGACTTGCGACTCACAACCACTTCGACTGGGTTCAGAATTTCAAATCGCACCAAA
>JAQIVE010006907.1:0-11011 GCA_034698285.1 Sminthurinus bimaculatus | reverse complement strand
ATGACTTTAAATTTAAATTTTCCCACAATTTCGGTTAAATTTTTAGTCGCCGAGAATTAGGGTTCCCCAAAAAATTTTGTGTTTCCCTAGATTTCTTATTTGGGCATTTTTTCTTTGAGTTTGCTCGTTTTTCAAATTTTTATCAGTTTTTTGTGAAATCCCGAAAAATATTTGTTCAAAAATGTTTTTTGTTCTACAGGGAATTCAAAAATACATCGAAGATCCCAAAGCCGATGGATTCATCTTCATCAGTTTTGGAAGCTTCCTGAAAATATCGTCTCTAAACTGGAAAGACCTGGAAATTTTCTTTGACACGTTTGATAATTTCCCTAATGTTAAATTTCTCTGGAAATGGGAAGGCCCGACTCCTAAAGGCCTGCCAAAGAATGTCCTCCTCTCACGATGGTTTCAACAGCAGCAGCTTTTGAGTAAATTTCTAAAATTTCAGCCGTACTCACTTTTTGACTTTTTTTGAAAATTCGACAACTTTTCCTTAAGCATCGTTTGATTATTTTTAGGTCATCGAAAATGCCTCGGATTTATCACAAATGGTGGTTTCCTTAGTTACCAACAAGCAATTTTCCATGGTGTCCCGCTACTCGTCATTCCCTTTTTCGACGAGCACGAGGCTGTTGAAAAAAGCGCGAGTTTTCACGGCATTGGCGTTGGCCTCAAAAGTTGGCTCCTCAACGCCGAAAATTTCACGCAGGCCATCTATCAGTTGTTGACCAATCAGAGGTAAAATATTACAAAATTTGACACAAGTTTCAGGATTTCCACAGACTTTAATGATGATGATAATTTCTGAAACCATAGCTACACGGAAAACGCAAAAAAGTTGTCGAAACTAACCCGAGACCTTTCGTCCAGTCCCGTCGAAACGGCCGTTAGAAAAGTCGAATATGTTTTGGGACAGGATAGAAAAACCCTTCAAGAGCTGAAACCACCGGATTTGGGACAGCATCAGCTGCTTCAACTTTTGATCGTTTTATTTGTCGCCTTTTTAGTAGCGCTTTACATTTTATGCGTTATATTAAAAGCTATCCTTGGAAAACTTTTTGGTTCAAAAGTGCATTCTAATGCCATCCAAACCCCAAAAGGGAACAAAAAAGGGGTGAAAAATTATGATAAACCCGCAAAGAAAGGCAAGAAAAATAAATAAATAAACTCTTTTTGAAAAACGAAATTTTTTCCCCTTGCAAACACAATGTTTAATTTTTTCTACTTTTTCTTTTCTTTTGTTCCTTCGCCATTCACTAAAATTTTATTGTTTTTCGACTTTTGTCTGTGTAGACTGTTGCAAGAAAATGCAAAAAATTCGAGAAATTATGATAAAACAAATAAAATGGGTAAAACCCCCGATTTTTCCAAAAATTCCGCATTTTATGAATCATGAAAATAAAACATTGTAACAAAAAAATCGTGTTGATGTTCTTCATAGCTCAGAAAAGTTTATTTATTCAGATTCAGACAAGATTATAAATCAGCCAAGAGAAAAGTATTTTTCCATTAGTACAGAAAGTGATAAGAAAAAACAAGTAAAAAAGATGAAACTATCAAAATTTTGAAGGTTTTGAAAGAAAAATACATTTTTAAAACAAGGGATGCTTACTAACAGACTTTTCCGGAAGCGCTTGGACTATGGCCCAGTGCTCAACGCATTTGCCATCTTTCACACGGAGAATGTCCACAGTTGACACGGTATCTGCCCCAAACAAGGATTTGACGTAGGTGGACACATGTTTGGAATGGGCAAATACGAGATCGCCCTCCGCGGCAACTCTCAACACCTCAAAGTCCAGGCGACCGGCGTCATATATCTTTTGAATGGTATCCTTGAGATGCTGGCGACCATCTGGGACAAAAGGACTGTGTTGAATGTAGTTCTCATCACCATCCGCAATGTATTTGTCCACCTCGTCCAGGTTTTTGTCGATGAACAAGGCTCGTAACAGGTTGAGGACAACGCGCTTGTTCCTTTCCTGTACGGAGGCGAACTTCTCCACAAGGGTTTGGCTGCTATTTGTATTCACTTCGTTGTCTGTGTCAATTGGTAAGTTTGTAGAGCTCTCTGGTGCAGCTTCGGCCAAGAGGACTAGAATAGAGAATAAAATGAGGGATGAGCAACAATTGAATTGCCAAGACGATTATCCGCGTATCTCCTATATAAGTTATATAGGAGATACGCGGTTTTTCATCTTGGCAATTGAATTATCGTTGCTTAATTAATGATTAATGCATGGTGTGCACAAAGGAGTTTAATTCTCCATTCAAGTTTGTAAAATATGTTCTTTTTGTTATTTGCACACAATTTTGCACTCATCAAAGTATCATTACTTTTGACTTGATATCAGCAGTTCATGTAGCAGGTTATATTGAACATTGAAGAGGGAAAAGGATTACAGAGGTAGAATTGTGCAAGTTGGTTACAAAGAAAAGTACTTTTCCGTCATCATACAATTAATATTTAAGATTTAAGTCATAAATATCCCTTTATTATAAATACGATATTTTTTGTCATAAAATATTCAAATTTTCATCTTGTATTTATTACGGTCATTTACACAGGTACGTCTTCATTCGTCTTATTCCACTACCTACTTAAAAAACTTGAGACAAACTTGGAATTTTACTTTAAAAGTTTATGTTTTTGGCTCCTGGCTGACTTGTGCCATGCTTATTGATAGGTGCTTCGATTTTCGGAGTCGATGGGTAAAAAAAAAATGCGGAGATCAAGTTGACCGCTCCCACGATTATTCCCGCAATACTCAGAAACCACAAGATTTTTTTGGTGAACAGTCCACGTTTCTGTAAATTTTTGCAAGATCTTAGAGTGATTACAGAAACCTACATAAATTCAAGTTATTTCCAAAAAAAGTTGACAAACCTTCGAAATCCATTTGTAGAAAACGGCTACGTAGGCTAGAAGGCTGAATACAAACGCCCCTGCGAAAAAGACATTATTATTTAACTTAATTTACTTACTCAAGTTGACCTTTTCATTCCAGTGTAATGGATACAGAACATACTAGCATGTAGCTATAATTTACAGTTAAATAAAAGTACCAGCAGAAAGTTTGAGGGCGAAACGGAAGGCTTGATTTTCATTGTTTGACAAAAAGTAGAAAAGTCCAGTAATCACTAGTCCAATCAGGGACACCACCTAAGCATGTTAGTTGCTCAATATTTAATAGTATGTAATGCCATTCTGGTTTTTTAAATACAAGCTGGGTCGTTTTAGGTCAATTGAGGTCGCTAAACGTTGTCAAATTTAGTTTTATGAGTTACGACGAGTTACTTACCACGTTGACTGTCGAAAAGGGATGATCCATAGCGAAAATAAAGACAAAAAACAGCAGCATGCTAAGAACCTCGAGGTTTGATTTAGGGAGCCAAAGCCGCCCTTCTTGCCCCATCTCCACTGTCGAACGCTTTTTCCTAACCTTGCCTATCCGGGCAAGGTAGAAAAGTTCGGATAAATCCAGATCCGCATACCTATTTTTAACCTCTGTAACCTCAGATTTATTGGGCTGTCCGTCAGTGCCAGGTTCAAATGCTCCGATAACTCTGGACCGCTCGACTCTTCCATGGTTTATAGATGCCCGTGACGAGGTCACAAGATTTATGTCACTGTCATCCTCAACCCCTTCAAAAAAGGGGATTTTCCCCAGTGCAGTCTGATGGATGCAAAAGAAAAGGCAAAATTAAATAATGCTAAACGGGCTATTTTTCACCATATTATTATTATTGTTAAGCAGGATGTGGTAATAAATGAAAGATAAGCAAACCTGAGCATGAAACGGACCAAGAGTTAAAATATACACAAGCTTTGAGAGGATGGCCAACATTACAAAGTAGATGTTATTATTATTCTCGATCGAACAGCACTGTACGCACTTTTACGCAGTGCCATGCACATACTACATACGTACTACATACGTAGCGATACGAAATAAAGTGCGTAATCTTTCTCAGCTGTGAGATGATGAATAAGAGACTGATGAACGTGCGTAAATTCCTTCCTACTTCCTAGGGTCACAGTTTTTTAAGTATGAAATTATGACCTCCGTTAGCACGGCACAAGTTCTGTTCTCGCTGTAAGTATGCAAGTGCATCATCCTTTTCACCCTCTTCTCGCCAGCAGCACTCTTTTTGCCGCGGGACTTTTTATTTCTTCCTATATTGCTGTTGAGCGGGGGTCTCATCCAAAATCCAAAATAGGAAATCAGTCCATTGCGTACGAATATGTTGCCGTCTCTACATTGTACATTGTACATACATACCTAAGTATGTGACGATACAAGATAGATACAAGAAACAGGATAAGGCAGAATACAAATATGTGCATAAACCTATTACCTATACTTCCTACTGTAAAACCAGAAAGAAATTGCGATTGAAATTTTTTCTTGCTGGTCAGTGGTCACACAATCCGTCTCATTCTAGCTCTGCATTCTTTGAAGAATTTCGACGCCGCTTACGATATTTGCTGTGATATTTAGGACGCCAGGAGTAACCAGCGTTGTACAGTGTAAAACTCCCGACATCACAGAAAATGTGACGAGTGGCGTTGAAATTCTTCGAAGAGAGCAGGGCTAGAATGAGACGGATTGTGTGACCAATGACTAGATAAATTTGGTCAAAAGTGTGGAATTGGCCCAATTTTATCCCGATATTGGAAATGACCGATGATTGGGCATTGGAATTACATATGTACATTTTTTGTATGAACAATAATAAGTTTATGTGCACACATTCAAAGCTCCATTTCATTTTACACGAATGCATCTACCTATTGTTCATGCTATAAAAATCAAGAATCAATCACACATTGGTTGTCTTCCTACTGTGACTGCATAATATTCTCGGTACGGTATCCAAAAATACATAATACATGAATGAATGACAATGTGGAGTGTACGTATTATTATTCACAGGAATATTCCCTTTCAGTCTGCTCTGCTGTGTTTGCTCTATTTTCCTTTTGCTGACAATGAGTTTTGACTTTTTTGAGGAAAGTGAGATGGGACATGGGACTCCAAGCAAGAAGCTTACGAAAAAATGCAGAGGGATGAAGTAGAGAGGCGAATGCAGTATGACATATTATGCATGACCAATCCTATATACTTTTTACATCTTGTCTATTTAGCGATAGCCTATTTTCCCAATTTAGCGCAGTCCATTGAATATATATGCACATCATAATATTGAAAGTGAATTTAAAATTGGGAATTGAGGTAAACGATCGAAAAAAATACTCTCGCTGCTAAACAATGCACATTTTGTCATTTTGTATTGTATTGTATTTATTGGTTGGATTGAACTGCTAATTGTTGGACGTTGAACTGGCGCTTAGATAATATGTGTTTATTTTTTATGCCTGAGCTCGAATTTGTCATTCTAGAATCCGATTGACTTGAGTATAAATAGTATTGACAGCTTCATTCAAACCATCATTCACATAGCAAATCGACTCCAGGCTCAATACACCAACAGCAGCAGCTGCTCCAACTAAAATTTGAAATTTCTTATTGAAATTTTGTAAACAAAATGGCTTTTGCTAAAATTGCGGCTCTTCTTCTCTTCGTCTTGGTGGCCACTTTGACAGTTTCCAACACAGAGGCCGGATACCGTCGACGACACTATGGAGGATACGGACACGGTAAGTTCTTTTTCCTGGAAAATTTGGATAAATACTACATAAAATGTATATTCATTAAGTTCGCACAAAACGGGTGATTTTAGGGAAAAGAAGGGTGAAAACTGAAAAACGTGTTGTTTTTTCCATGTAATTTCAGGTGGTGGTGGTGGAGGAGGAGGGTATGGACACCGACGTCATTATGGATACGGTAATTTGACCATTTTTTTATTCTTTTCATTTTTACTATGATAATAAACCGGATTTACCGGATCAAAGAACAAGCATCGAAATGGAAGAAAAAGATTCACAAATGAAGGAATCCAAGCATCTGAAATTTTTTTGAGACAGGCTAATAATACAAATTTTGCCGAGATATAGATATTGGCCTCAAAAATATTGATTGTATTGTATTTTCGTGCTCTTTATGTTTTTCTTCGTTAACCAATCTTCACATCACTAATGCTAATATTCTATTCTGCACAACAGGAAAGTAAATAGCTCGGACCGACGTCCAGCTCCTGCAGTCCGCCGACCATAGGACCGATGAGCAAAACGAAAATTCAAGATGGATATTTTTATTGTTTGTAAAAACAATAGTATCTATTTGAAAATGCTAATTTAATGTACCACAAACTTAACACTTAAATAGTTTTTTAAAGTACAATACTTAAGATAAAGAATTAAGATAACGATCGTTTTAATTGGAATTACTATGATTATCAAGTCAACATTTGTATAGCGTATTATGTCACACTGCGGTGTCACACTGCGGTAATGCTCTTTTGTCTGTACAATAAACAATAAGCAGTGTACCTATTAGGTATTGGGTAACTTTCTTGTCATCACAGAATTTTCTTTGGTATGCTTTTCACAAAGGATGATGTAATCGAATAAAAAATGAATAACGATCTGAAATATTATAGCAAAAATTAATCATTCAAAGCTTTTTTCATTCATTGTATTACTATATTACTGTAATGTAAGCAGCAGCCCAGACGAAATGGATCGTTTCTGAGCTACATGTGCCAGCCCGCCAGGCTTAAAAATTCTAAGCGGCGTTCAAGTATACATCCATCGCACAGTGGTTCAGGATCGCTTAAATGTGGCATAAAGTCTCCTGGACATCACAATACCAATAAAACATCATTTCAGTCCGAATTCTAGCATAATATGATGATTTCCGTTTCTAATTGGAGTATCGCCATTTTTAAGGAAACAAATTTCTTTCGATTGAGAAAAAACCGAAATAAACCCGAATTTTGGGGATGAACCAACTGATAGAAAAAAACTGATGATAAATTCGAATTCCCCATCATTTTTTGCCCTATTGCAAGTTTTTGTAGTTCGTGATCTTGATTTCCATCAGTTTTCAATAGTTGTTTAAGATCGTGGCGCGGAAGCTTGTCCTCAATATTCAAAGCGCTATAACAGGCGTTGCGCTGGTTTGCGCGCCGTAATTTTTTTATATGTGGAGTGTCTTGATGGGTTCCTTTGATGGTAAAAATTTTAAGCCGGGGCATCCGAGGGCTTTTTAGATGCAAAACTTTAAGTGATCCCCATTTAAAATACATTAGATAGAATTTTTTGGGTCTACTTTGACGTCAGCCCTGACTACATTAGAGGTACTACAGAAGTCTCAAACTTCGGGAATTTTTAATCCAGTATGTTTGCTATCTAGCACAGAAAAAATCTTTCCCAAAATCAAAAGTTGGTTTCTCGACTTTATGCCACGTTTAAGCGATCCTGGACCACTGTGACATGCACCGAACAAGGAATGAGACAAATGGGTACAGTCGACCATGGACAGAGAAAACTCTGATCCCAAATTTCATATACTTTTAATGTGTGATTTGATGAATTTTATTGTGCAAGCAATTGGACATTTTACAAAATACCGCATACACAAAATGCTTTGTTCATAAATTGATTATCAATTTGCACCCAGTATAAAGTTTTTTAGTTGACATAAATTAAGCTTTTGCAAACAAGGAGGTTAGTCTACAATAAACTAGTTTTACTGTACAATGATTGGAAAGAGGATGGAGCAACAACAAACCATCCGTTGCGATGTTTGATTCAATGAGATATGAACTTTCTACTTGTAGAAACAGATCGAAAATAGAATAGAAACACTATGGATACAATAGAAAGCAGTGCAATGACCAATGTGTAATCAAGCTGATATAAATTATTCGCCAGCTCTCTCTTTCTCTCTCCTTTCCTCTCATTCCTTGTGCCTGTGTTCTCTATATCCGTCTATGTGTCTGTTGGATTGGTAATCCGCGTGGTGAAGCTGAATCTGAATCCGAATGGTGAGGCCGAAGCCAAAGCCGGGTAACAAGTGCACCGCATTCTCTCTCGTTTTTTTTCTTTTATCTTGCCAGCACTATTATTCACTCCTATCCAATCCCGCAATGATACACACAGATGCACATTGTGCATCGCATGGTATGGTACGGTATGCTTATGCTTTGACAAGCAAGCAAGAAAGACAAACAGTATTTCAGTATTTGGTTCCTATTTCGAATTTCGAATGTGAATTCTCTCCCATAAAATATATAGCGAGTCGAATGTCAACGCGTGTGTCTTCTTTTCTCCTCTTGCCTTCTTCTATTCCTCTCTCCCTTTCTCTCTCTTTTTGACTGGAGATTATTCCAGCTTGCAGCCCTTCCTTGCCTTTTTTCCCTGGGTTTTTTGCTCCTTCACTTGCAGTTCTAGTTGTGTGTACAACTCCAGAGCTCAAGTCGCCAGTGTCCCATTATTCAATGGAGTGGTTGAATGGAGATGGAAATGAGAAGGAGAATGAGAATCAAAATGAAAACGAAATGGCGACCGAGGACAATGTAATCCTGTGTGAAAAGGGCCATACCAAGCCAAAAAAGAGAGACGCAATGCCATGACATGCATAGGGATGCAAAACCATTAGAGCAGGATGCCGTAAAATGTATGCAGATGAATGAATCGAAAAAGTTTAGATTGTACATATATACATACATACACATACAGCTCACATGCATGTGTTATACATATTTTACGAACGATACAATGAGTTGACGGACGGATGGACTCCATGTTTGTATGAACGAATGTACTTATGTGTATGCGTATTTTTAATACTTTTTTATCAAGAAAAAAGGGGGGACGAGGGCGAGCCAACTAGAGAAACGAGGAGACAAAGAAAGGCAAAGAGTGTAACCTTCATCATGGTGGAAAAATAGAAATAGAAACAGCTTAGCCGCCCACTTCTTTCCTGTCGACTTTCCCTCCTTTAGGATGCTTATTATTATTACACGGCTCGTCAGACTCAAGCCCAAACTGTGTATATATTTTCTATATTCCGCCCCTACTCTAGGTACTCTATCAACTTGTAAATTTTTTCGATATTCTTGAGAGGTTCGGCATGGCTCAACAAACTTTTCGTTTTTAATATAATATGGACTTTTTTTGACAAATACAATAATTGCCAACTTTTTTCATATTATTTGCACTCCATAGTTTTTAACTAGCTCAACTTTGGAATAATTATCAAGAATAAGAAATACATGTGCTTGAATTATTTGCTCAATCCAACTCCAAAGCTCTATAATAAAAAAATTGTTGTTATAGACACAAAATGTAATGATATTCCCTCTGTTCACTGTATACATAAGGACAGTATACAGCGTCTCATCAAATTCAATATTGTACAAATATACCTCCGTGTAAATTGAATCCCTAAAGGTCCCCGATCCAAAACGTGAATATATGTATATGTGACTGTGTGAAACTCTCCAAGTCAACTCCAACTCGAGCTGGGTTGTCGAGGGTGAAAGTGAAACTTTATCTTCTCGTTTGTTTGGCCTAATCTTCAAACTCCTCAAGTCAAGTCAAGTCAGCCACTCCACACAGCAGACCTTCTATCCATGCATGCATTCTACCCATCTATCCATAATATTATGTTGTACGATATAATATAATATCACATGCATAATAAGGAGCGAGTTGACTTGGCTCGACTTTGACTTTGGCTTTGGTTGACATTGGCAAGGGGAGGAAAAAACCTCACAGAGTCACAGAGAGAGAGAGAGAGAGAATAGTGGAATATCTCTGTTATAAAATCTTGAGCATTTTTTCACAACATATCTTGGAATATCGTCTGTATCTCTATCTGTAGTGCACAATTCCTTGGTCATAAATTTACCCCCACATCTCTACTTTTTACTTTACTTTATCTACCTATTCACATTTATATGGCTATACGGATAAAAAAGTGTAGGCTTGGGGAAACTTTCCCTTTGGAAGAAAAGAGAGAGTGAGAGAGAAAAGGAGGAATAAAAGGAGGGGACACCTACCCAAAGAGAACAGAAGAAGAAGAAGAAAAAGCAGAAGGGAAGAAGGAGCGAAACGGTTCAAAGTAAAGTGACACATAAACCGAGTACATAAACTAACTACACACTAGTCGAATGGTTGTTTCGTCCTCTATACTTTCTCCGTTCTTTCGCCCTCCACTTTTCCACTTTTTAGTTCAGTTTAACTTGGATCGTTTTAACAGCCCAGTCTACGGTTTACCATTATGACTTTTTCTGTGTAAATCGATCTATTTCTCTCTTTTTTTCAACTTAAAATACATGAGAACGAAAAAGGAGTAAAACTCTTTTGCCCACTCAACTGACTTTCCATGCCCTGCCATGCCATGCCATGCCATGCCAAGGCTTGACTTGACTTGACTTGACAAACGGATAGGTCTAGTTTAGTTTAGCCCAAGAGAAAGCAAAAGTACAGAGAGTTTTGGGTTTTTAGGTACTTGAAATCTAGCTTTAGATTCAGCTTCTTCTCGCATTCTTCTTCGTTTACTTCTTGCTAGAATAAATATGTAAGACGAAACAGGTTTAAAAAGTCTCCTCTGGCTTTTTGCTGTCTGTCTATCTGCCTGTCGTTTTTTTCGGTGGGAGTACGAGGAAACCAAACCCACTTGAGTGTACTCTGATCTCTCTTCTGCCCTGTATATTTTATATATACATATATTGCACAGCAATTCCCGTGGAGTACAAAACTGTATGCTATGTATATATGCTCTGCTCTAGTGTACAATACACCACGGAAAAACTTTTACTGTTGACTGTTTGCTCATTTAGAAAAAAAGAAGAGGGAACGGAGAGCGGTTGCAGGAGTACTTGGAACTTTCTAGGCAAATTCAAGGGGAAAAGTTCTTAATTTTCCCTCAACTTTTAACTCCCTTTTCAAGTCAAGCTTTCTACTATGTGTGTGTGCTCTGCTCCTACTTTTATTATTTTCTACAGAGATATAATATAACTCTACTCATAGGTGTATAATATACAGATACTGATATCTGGATTCGTATTTGTGTTTGTATTTGCGTCGCAATTCGTA
>JAQIVE010006906.1:0-11012 GCA_034698285.1 Sminthurinus bimaculatus | reverse complement strand
AAGTTTATATACGGTGTACAATTCGTACAATAGTTACAATGTACACGAAAAATTGACTTCCGATTACAGTTTACAGTTGGCTATCATAAATATGTTAACGGTACACTTTAAATTACCTTTTAGTGCTATACATTTTACAATTTCTTTCTTATAAAAGAATAGTCACATCTAACAAATATCATTTAAATATTCCTATGTTAAAAACTACAGTTTACATATATAATATGTATTATACTTAAGTACACTACATTACTTCACGAAACTTTAGATTCTGTACATAGCCTTATCATGTTAATGTTAATTAATAAACTATATATTTTTAATATTTTAATAATAAAAAAAACAGTCACAAATGTTTCCTAAAATTTAAATGTACCTAAAATCGAAGTAATAATAATATTATAATAAAATCATAATCATAATATAATATCAACAACACAAGAATCGAAATCATTTTGTCGTGTATTCAATTAAAAAAGAAAAAAAAAACAATATCATCAGTATTTCTTGATACACATTCCTTTCTCGATGACAATAATTTAACAGTAAGTATTACATAGCAATCATATTCAATATGCTAAAACGTACCAGTCGTAGTTATTTTTATGGAGGCAGTTTTTTCTTCTCCCTTGTAGTTTTGAAAAAGAAATTGTACATCAGTGGAATGAAGTTCGTTTTGATTAAACCATATTTTTCCATAAATTTTTTAAAAATACCTAGTAACTACATAGTATTTATAGTATTATTATTCATTTACAAATTACTGCATTTTAACACAACGACAATAAGTTTGTAAACTTCAAACCTGAAACAGTTTATCTAAAAAAAACTCTGGTACAATACATTTTGTCAAACATCAAGTACTACATTGCTATCATGTATGTATCTCTCTTCAATATTCTCAACTCATTTCATTAATAATTTTTTTTCTCTATTATACTATGCATTTCTATTACTTTTATCCTTGTGACGGGCCCGGCGGACCTCCAGGACCTGCTTGAGCTGGCCTATAATAAGGTGGATAGCCTTGAGGTGGATATCCCTAATTTAGAAAAAAAGGAGAATATAAACGCTTTGTTTATTGCTTATTATTATTATTATTATTACTACTCATCAGATATTGATGATGAAGAAAATTCTAAGAAAGCATGACAAAATGATTATACCTATTATATGCATTTAAAAAAATTTAACTAGCCTATACTTTTCTTAAAACATTTAGAATATGAAGGGACCAATATCAAAAGTTCATTTGGTCATTTCCTCCGTAACATACCAAAAGAACTTATGATATTGGCGCCTTCAAAATAATAATAAAGACATTGGAAATAATTGGAATAATTAACAAAAAAATAAAGATCGATTCATATTATTATACTCACTCTAACCTGATATTGTTGGTAAGGATATTGGCCTTGCACTTGTTGAGCTGGTTGTCCATAAGCTTGTGGATTTGGCGGGTAACCTTGAGGGTTTGGAGGATAACCCTGAGGTTGACCATATTGGGGATGACCATAAGCATAAGATGTTGGACCAGCTGACACAGCTCCAGTAGATGCTCCAACGGAAGTACTTGAAATTGAATTGGCAGTTGGAGGATAAGGGCTAGCAGCAGCACTAGTACCATAACCATAACTTCCACCAACTTGAGGACCACCAGGTTGTGCTTGTGATTGAGGAGGGTAACCCGGAGCCCCTCCACCCGCACCTGGTTGATTTATATTTACTCCACTACTTGGATTAGGATTTCCGGGATAGCTAGATTGTGGAGGATATTGTGATGCGGGATATCCAGTTGGTTGCTGTTGTTGTCCGGGTTGTTGTTGTTGTTGACCATATGGATTTTGTTGGGAGGGATATTGTGGATAATTTGGATGTCCACCATGACCATAATATTGTGATGGGGGTTGTTGAGGTCCAGGTGCTTGCTGGGGAGGTTGCTGTTGAGATCCTACAGGGCCTGCTGCTTGTGGCGGGTATCCTTGCGAAGTTGGTCCTTGAGGACCAGGACCACCCGACTGGGGCATTTGGGGAGGGCGTGAAGGGATTTGCTGTTGTTGCTGTTGAGGAGTTGAACCTTGTTGTTGCTGCTGTTGTTGTTGCTGAGATTGTGGTGGATAGCCACTATATGGTGGTACTTTTCATTAAAACAAAGGACATCAAATATATTTAGAAACTGAAGGGCTTTCTTCTGAATTGCTTTTTTACATGTTATATATACAGCTAAAGGTATAGATAAACGTAATTAAGTACTTACCTCCATATTGTCCAGGTCCAGGTTGTGGTGCTCCTCTTCCATCTAAAGAAAAAATTAATACAGATTATTTAACATAGCAGAAAAAAAATGTAGATATAAGCTGTAATTTCATTTTTTATTTTGAAATTACTCAAAAAGTTATTCTTCATTCTGTAGTGAAATACTTAAAACATTATGATTTACCTCCATATGACGACAAGGCTTGAGATGGATAGCCTCCTTGAGAATGATGTGAAGATCCTCCTTGAGTATACGGTCTAGCTTGTTGTGGATTAGGTTGCTGCATTGGCTGTTGTCCTTGCATTGCTGCTTCTTGTCCTGGAGCCTATGATTTTTAGTGAAAACAAAATTAAAACCATATTAAGTATCAGCTGCTTTAGAGCAAAGATTGTGCACACAGTCACACAATCTAGTTATTTGAAAGTACATTAAGTAAGCATAGAATTAAAGAATAATGTAAAAAGAGAAGCGGTTATACAAAACACACTAAATGAGGACTATTAGCGCGATTCTATTTACAGGTAAAATGTAAAATACTGTAATAACATAACTTTTTATATAACTTTTCGGCACAAACATGAGCTTACGATTAATTTTCTAACACATTAATATAATATACTATACTAAACTATATATATATATATATATCTTATAATCTTTTAGTTATTCTATGCTATACACAGCAAGTAAATATAAATAGTTAACAAAAACAAAACATAATGGACAAAAACACGTAATGTATCATGATTATTTTATAGGTCTATTCTAAGTATATAATATGAAATAATGTAATTAAAATGATTAATTACAGGAAGCATTTGCTGAATATTTTGATTGCCATCCGAAAAGGAGGCTAGATAAACAAGATTCCTATGAAGAGCTGACTGATACTGCATACATTCTTGCCCCTTTCCTTTATTCTGATAGTCCTGTATTGTCTGAATTAAATGTGCATTTTCGTCTAACACTTTTTGTATTTGTGCTGGATTTGGAGGTCTTGGACCTTGGCCTGGTCCACCTGGCCCCCCTGGACCACGGCCTCCTTGAGTCGGTCCAAAAGTACTTAATGACATTATTTATGGCTTAGTTATATCTCTCTCTGTGTGTTTGTGAATGTGTCTCTCTCTCTCTAAATTTTTATGTTTTATTTCGTTCTTTATTTTTTCTCCCGAATAAAAATTATTAGTTTAGTGTTTATATATATATATTATGAAGTAGTAATATTTTGTTTTGTTTGTTCGTTGTAGGTTTTTGAACTGTATTATTAGATGTATATTATTGTATTACTGCTTTTTCAATTAAAAGTAAATAAGTTATATAAAAAGTTATATCGTATATAATACTGAATCTGAATCATGTTCTTCCTCCTCCACCTCCTTTCTCCTCCTATATGTTCCTCTTCTTATTTTCTTGTCTCGAAAAAACTTGTGTATTAAATATATTAAGAGTAGATAGAAAGTTTCATAATAATATATATTATAATAGATAATAAAAGCACGAATAAGCACTTCCACAACCACTGCTCTGTCAAATTGAAAGATTAAATCTTGTTTTTAAATAATTATGATACTAAAGTACTATATAATATATTATAATGATACTTTACACAAGAGAGAGAGAGAGAGAGGAAGAGAGAGAATGAAAGATCAGCAAGATGAAATATCACACTGTGTATAATATGATAAATACTCTAAAATATATATTTAACTACACAAACTACAAAGATTATAATGATAATTATTATAATTAAACGTCCACTCTGTCAATGAGACAGCCGGAAATCGTGTTCTTGTATTATTTAGTATGTACATAGGTAAAGTTTTGCGTCAGATATAGACGTTTTAGAATTTTAGAAGTAGGAAACAAGAAACAAAAAGTTCAAAAATGTATAAGTAAGACTTATTGACAAAAATTACAAATAATTAAACAGAGAGAGATTTATTACAGGTTTGCACTTGGTATCTTTTGATCTAGCTACCAAAATAGAGTTGATATAATTGATATGAGAACAAATATTACTGTATCTTTGTTAATTATGTTGGTATTTAGTAAAGTCTCCAAACTTTTTGTATTCTATTGTCAGATCCCTTATAGTAGTGGATGGAAAGGAGACCCTCAAGAAGTACTACGGTAAAACGGTAAAATTTTTTTGATGTTTGTCTGCCTGTCCTTCAACCAGGATAGAAGGATAGAAGAGATACAAAAGATCTTTGGAGGAGAGAGAGAGAGAGAGAGAAAGATACAGGGAGATCAGACTATCAGAATCAGACACTGAACTAGGACGTATAATATTCAAGAATAGTGAATAGTGTACTATACACGAAAAAACATGAAGGAATGGAGACGCCGCTATTTGTATAATGCCGGCCAAGTCAGGAGTTCTACCTTGTTCCCAGATTGTTGGTTCAGCGACAAATCTTAGAATTTCAAAGATCCATTGTTATGTAAGTACATGTGCTCATTTTTATGTGAACTGATATGCAAGAAGTATTGAATGTTGTGACACGGTCGAAACCAAATGAAACTTTTAACACTTTAATGAACAAATGCACATATTGTACATAATTGGGTAGCTTTATACTATTAGTTAACTCTGTAACTGATAACTAGGGAAAGTAGGAGCGCTACAAATAAGCATAATTTATAGAAGTAGGTACTTATTAAGGTACATTTTAAATCAAAGAAAAATAATACGGCGATTAGTCTTGTGGCTCATATAGCCGTTGATTTGATGTGAAATATGAAGTCACATCACCTGTATTCCTCTTTGGAAATTACTTTCCCTTCCTTTCACGAATCTCCTGAAGAAAATAAGAAAAGGATATTTCAATCATTAAATAAATTAACGTAAAATAAATTACGACACAACATAGCAGTAACTAATAGGCAACCAAAGTCAAATAAATATTCGATTTTTAAGGTTTAGGGACTGTATACAAATGACTGAGTTTTTCCCCATCATTTATTGACACCAAACTCGCTTGTCCGTCTTATTTCGTACCAGCCCCTTAGAGGTCTGGTACATAAGAAAAACACGGAAAATAATAATGTGTGTAAGTATAAGTATAGCAGGTATTGTGTAAATATTTTGCAATTAGATATTCGGCATATGGATTTGGATTTGTTTACCGGTTTCGGGCCTTCATTTTGGAACTCGATGAATCCAAAATAACAGAAAGTCTGACGAATCTTCAAATTAACCTGATGTAACCAAGACCATTTTAAGTATCTTCCTGATACCACTAAAATGCTCAACAAAATTATAGTGATTCCAGTGAAAAATCTCAAGTAATTTCCCATCCATATGACACCATCCATCAACTGTTCCCACCTACTGCTCTTGTGACCTTTCTTGACAGTTCCATAAAATATTTTTAACGCGGATGGATTTAAGACGAAGGATAATAGCGTTGACAAGAAAACTATACGACCAATGCGAACTTTCAGCATGTTTTCCTTTTTATGACTTTCGACTTTCTACCTTAAGTTTTCTTTTACTCCAACTTTTAACGCTATGAATAATGATGGCGCCGGGACCGGGAGTGTGAAATTTGGGAGGGATTTGATGGGAGAAAATCTACCATCTACCAAACGTTTAAGGTTGATACAACTTGCAACTACTTTTGTGCTGGGATCTGGGACATTACATCAGTGTTATTCAATTTTTATTCAAATCTTGTTGCTTTCACTGCCCTGTCAACAGCCAGAGTCATGCAGATAAAACCGAGGTATACAAGGATCTCAATTCAAGAAAACACTGATAATTCCCCTTTCTTACACGAATGTTTTTGCACCGTTTGTCATGTTGCACAAGCGAATTATCAAATAATAAAATAATGATAAGTATAGCATTCGAAGGAAAGATTTTTAAAATCCCTCTGGGTCTACTGATCATAGAAGCCTTTTTTCCTTTGGTACATTTCCGACTGTCTTCGACGAACACTTGGGGCTGTCTGGCGGTTTCCTCTGGTTTTCCTCAGTCCTAGAACTTTTATACATTGCGCATTAGGCACAAAGCTATTTTGTATCTAGTGACTAGACATACGATGGTAATTTACGCCCATTGTCTTTAAAGTTTTCTAGGTATAAAAAGTTATTTTTTGATTTCTTTATTGCACATAAATAATAATTCAGTTCATTATAATTTATAACATATTAATATTCATTATTACTATACACTCTCAGACAAGACATTTACAGTCGTTCAGGTTACATCATAAGTAGAATTCTTTTTTTAATAATGCACATTCACTTTTGGTTCCTATTTCCTATTTCCTATTATGTATATAAATATAAATTTAATGGGTAGTCTTTTCTTGTATCATTCACTCTAGTAGAGCACTGCTACTTATTATTATTAAAAATATTAAATAATATTACTACATAAAATTATGAACAGGTAAATATTACTAATAAATTAGTGTACAATGAATTATAAAAAAGAGTTTTGTTTCCTAAAAATGACTGTAGTATAATAAATTGCATCTATCTATTTATAATCAAATATACAATATAATATGTTGTGTGTCGTACAGATGTACATATTATTATCAATATTGTTAAATCAGATTGCCTAACGTGTATAAGTATGTAACATGCAACATGCATAATGTTATTATTACTATACTGGGCATAAACATAAAAAATTAACATTGCGCTTACATTTAGCGTAGCTTAAAATTATAACTGATGGGTATGGAGTGTTAGAAAAACTGCGCCGCAATATAACGTTTCTAGTTCCATGCTCATAAAATTATGTGTTCTATTCGGACACAGATTTTTGCTTTTGTATTCCTAAACCCTCCAATCGTATGTATATTTTGGTAATGTAACTGTACATATTTGACATCATTACAAACTCAAAAACGAAAAACTTCATACTAATTTTTACTGTACATGTATAATTTAAACTAAATACTATGATTATTTCTTGTAAGGGTTATTTGTATAATCCATGTTTACAGTTTATACTGTACCGAGGTTTTGTTCGAAAAACTCACTTTAAAGATTTTCGAATAATAATTAAATGAATAATGGGACAACTTCTAATGGTCGGCGAATCTTGAATAGTTACAACAAATTTACAATTACATACCGTATAAAAACATTCGGACACACATACGCATTATAATGGATGTGCGTATCTATAAAATATTATTAAAATACAATGTAATTATGAAGGCAGTATGGTCTCTTTTATAGTATTCACTTATTCACAAACATCTTGAAAAATAACTAACTATCTCCTAAAATTTAAATTACTGTTCGATTAAAGATAAACTATACACTATTAAATTGATGATAATATATATTTGAAGTTGTAAATGAACATAATTTCCATAAAGTATAACGTATAACAATAAACGATAACAACAGGACTAAGAACGCTAAAGTGATGTATTTCAGGTATATTCAGCAGCTAAAAACTGCTTATACGTATAAATTATAAACACGAGAGTGAACTGCGTACATATATTTCTATTAACTACGCATGGGAGAAAATGAAAAATGCTGCAACGCAATTAACTGGTTTAACTTTTGATAACATAAATAACAAATATACTACATCTACGCAAATTACTAATCGTAAGCATCTTATAAGTTGAAAAACAACATCATACAGAAGTTTTAGCAAAATAGAAAAAAATAACTTTCCATTGAAGCGTTGTGTATAACATCTACCTCTAGTGATATACAGGTTTATATGCAGCTATATATTGAAACAATAAATTTCCTCAAAAGAAGGATATAAGTAAATAAAGTAATAAATATAAATAGGTACAAATCAATTAACAAATAATAACCTACAGTGAAATTATTCACTTGAAACATAGCATTCCTAATACAAACTACATGGGGATGAAGGATGCAAACCTATATTTTGTCGAAAATTACCAATATAATAACTATCTCCTGGAATTTACAATAAATGACGATAAATATATGAATGGCTCTATTATGATTTTCGATTCACGATGGAAAGTCGATAACTTTATCAAGTGTAACACACTTACATGTACAACCAGTGACGGGACATTCTGATTGATTTCTGTAAAAACAAAATTGAAATTAATCAATTAAGTAAATATTTATTAGCCTTATATTATTATGGTGGTTAATGATAGTACAATGATAATGACGTCACGTACTGAAACCACTGTTGAAGATGAACAGTGTGACCACCATGTCTACATGTTTGGCACCATGTGTACCATGACAAGGCTTCAGGGGAAGTACCAGTTTTCTGCATTTCAATTATGGCTTCAGTCCCACTCCCCAAAATTGTACCCATGTTTAAAAGACAAATGGAGCATCGAGGAAGTGGCTTTCGACAACTGGGACAGCAAGATAACTAACGTAAAAGGAAAACAAAAAATACCGTAATATGAAATTTGACATTGTAAATAAACCCAAATAACAAAGCTTGCCATTAAAATACAATACTATATGGTACATACGCACAAGTTTAGAAGCACAACAAGTAATTAAAAATTTACCTTTAATTTGGCATTGGTTGTAGTAAATCTAGAGAAGAGTGGTGTACTTCTACCAAGAGCACCTACACCCGCAGGAGAGATATTTTTACCACAAAAATTACAAGAAATCGTTACTTCAGGTGGTGAGATTAGCACTGGATTATTAAGATTTTTCATTATGTCAAATTCAGCTCTCTGCTCCCATAATTTCCAAGAATCCAATAACTCTCTGCAACGTAATGTTAACAAGAAAAGCATTACCTAACTCTGTTTTAATTGTCAAAACATAGCAATGTTTATAAAATAAAAGTAACAATGTGTAATTCTGTTTGTATTTTAAGTATACCTGTATCGTTCAATCCAAAATTTTAGTTGTGAACTGGAAGGAATATCCAACGCCATTGTTCTTATCGCAAGTAATGAGACAGTTTGAACATCACCAGTTAAATCCAAATATCTTTGAAGTAATGATACAGCTTGAGGAGTCATCCCTATTTTATTTAAACCAGCCATTGTGAATTAAATATTACAAGAAGCATCATGATGTAAAGGTTGCAAGTGAGTCATAATATTGCTACCATAATAGTACTAACAATGCGCAATTTTCTGCCTTTGGGATACAACGAGTTAAAAACCATACATTCTAGATGTTCAAATTCAACATGGTTATTTTTACCTGTCAAAAGAATTCCATCAAGATTTCCTGTCCTCACCATTTCATTTGTTAATTCTTGTAAAAATGTGACTAGTTTGTTATCTGAAAGGAAGGTACAAGCAAAGCCTACTCTGTCTGCTACTGACAATCCAGCGTCATTCTATAGGAAAAGGTGGCAATATATATATATATGTTAAACGATTTAATTTTAAAAAAATGATTTTATGGTGTATTATATACCATATTGACAGATATCAACCATTCACAATACCAATAAATAACGGTTTCATGCACATACATAATATTCTATTTTATATTTTTTAAAATATTATGGCAACTGCATACCAAAATAGTTTCATAATTGGAATCTGGCTCTGTGAGGAAAGCAAAAATAGCTCTAATGTAAGGGTCATCTAAATTGGGGCAGTTGGTTTGAGCCATTTCTCTCCATAAGGAATTTTTATCATCATTAAAACCCGCAATGGCCATTGCAACAATGGAATGTCCAGAGTCATTTAATATCCTTATAGCTTGACGTAATTTCAGATGGAACAATGAGATTGCTGCTCGCCTTGTCGGTGAGCCAGACATATCATCCAAATCTGACCCCCAACCACAAATTTGCTGTGCAAAAGTTCGCTCTTCACTCCTATTTCATATTATATACGAAAAAATACACAATTCATTACAATGGTGTTAGGAGAGTTACATTAATATTATAAGAAGGACATTTCCTTAATTCTGGAGTTAAAAAGTTGGAAAAATGAGATAAATTTAAACATATTTGCATACCTATAAGTCTTACTACTGTGCAAATCAAAAGAGTTGCTATGTATCACATCAGATTTGAGAGGCGTACTAGGAATTCCGCCTGTTGAATCAATTTTGAGTGCTGCTCGCACTCCAGGAAATTTTATATTAGCTATGGCAGGAACTCTATATTTTTCTTTCTCCGTTAATATTCTACAATAATCCAACCATTCCCAAAGAGTCACCAAATCAACATCATCTTCCACATATTCTGCATTGTCATTTAATGAAGTCTAAAAAACACAAAATTTGTAGAAATAAAAGTTATCAATACTATATGGTACAAGATTAGTAGTCAACAATGCTGAAAATTATTTGCATTTTCGGTACAGAGTATGCATAATATAGGAAAACTTATGATTTATAAAACGAAAGCTTATCAACGAAACAATGCTTGTTATTGCCTTCAGTCCATATCCAGAAATAGCTCGGTGTTTCATCTTAATTGAAATATCGTCTAGAGTAGAGTAAATTCCGTCAGTATTATCGATGTATTGAATTATCTTCTTCCCATTTGACCAGCCCAACTTTGATGTGGAAGACCAATTTAACGTGATTCTTTCAAAGACTGTTGAATTTCTCAGGATACCTGAAATTATTGCAATAACAGTCTAACCGTTAATCGTTATAGAGCAGTACATACATAATACATAATATATTACTACCCCCTACTACTTGAAAATACATCAAAATTTAAAGGACAAGTTCGGATTTGGGCCAAAAAAAAGGCCTCGTTGTAATACATATTTTTTGAAAGCCTACCACCTGGGGATGTCGGAACTGAAAACCGTTTGTCGAAATTTTGTGGGCCACC
>JAQIVE010006905.1:0-11013 GCA_034698285.1 Sminthurinus bimaculatus | reverse complement strand
CTTTTCTGAGAAAATGAAGCAAGGAAAATAACATGGTTGAATTTTAACATTTGTAAGTTTCCTCTATGTATTTATGTGTATATTGGTTGTAACTTACAATTTGTGAATGACGTTTGACTATTAATTGTTTGTTCGCTTCAACAATTTTGTATCAGGATAATATATTATTATTATATTATAAACTGACGAATATGACAATGTAGATAAGTATATATAATTTTAAAAAATACTGGTACAATAATTGTATCAATGCAAAACGTAGTTGTAGTCGTGTGCATGCATTTACTATTTCAAAAATAATAAAACTGTAAAAACTGGTGCAGGATACATTACGCGCTGTAACTTGTGTAAATCTAGTAAAATAAGTGTATTTTTACAGTGGTAATAATATTATCATTGTTATTTTATTATACTGTAAAGTATACACCTAGGTAAAGACATAACATTTATATGTAGATCGACTTAATATGTGTACATTTTATAGCTACAGAATATAAGTATGAAGGAAATAATATTATTGTTATTCGTAAAGTCAGCTTCACTTTCATATCGAGCCTATTGAAAATGAGTACAGCTGATAATACAATGTATGAAGTATATGATAATAATATAATACAAGTAAGTATGTATGATGTACATAAATATATCAACAATATAATATGATCGTAACACGGATGTGTTCGAAACACACACACGCGAACGCAAATCGCCAATGATGTATTTTGTGATAATTTGTTAAAATACTTGCTATTGATTTGTGATTGTTATAAATTATGGATACAAGACATTCAGAGATAAAAATAAAATGCACAAAAATGAATGGAGAAATGAATGTTTCGTTAATTTACAATTTGCAGTGTTTTCACTACGAATATTGAAACTTTATTGTAAAATTCAATAGGAATTATTTTTAATCGTAGATATACTTATTGTGCAATGGTATCACAATTAGTCCTGCATACGATGAAGATAACTATAAGTCCTAAATTGAATACCATTCATCAATAGTTCAAAAAACTTTCATTACCTTTCGTACTAGCGATAAATAGGTAGAAAATTCAAACATACTTTATACATTGCCCTATATATTATTCTCGTTGTAAAATACATAACAATGGCATACCACAGAATATTTACTTGGTGTTTTTTACTTCTATATCACTGCAAATCTCCGTACTTACTCCTTACTCCAGATCCGGCTCATTGTCTACGTTTTGAATATTTAGAGTAACTATAGAGATTTGTAGGAAAGAAGATAAAAGTAAAATGCTAAAAAACGGCCTCGAGTATACCCTTGATACGTTTAAACTAAATTACTCAATGGACTTACAGGTTTTTTGCTGAAAGCAGGAATTATTGCCATGCTGCTGTTGTCTTTATCTTGCAATCATCTATAATTTTCAGTGCTTTAGGATTAAAATCAGAAAGCTTTGGACTCACAAACTCTGGGACTATGTACTAATAGACTGCAAAGAAGTAAGAGCTTCTTGTGCGATTAGTTTTAATAAGTGCGACATGCCAAGAAAAATTGCATTCTAATATTATATGTTATGTATTATGTATATATTATGTTAATGCCTTTGGATTTTCATGCAAAGAATGAAAATATAGAATGTGAAATAATTAATCAAGCTAATGCTTATTTATTCCCAGTTTTTGCATGCAGATCGTGCATGAAATTTGAACGGACAAACTGAACACTGAATAGTATCCATGATTCAACATTCTTTAACAACGTTCTAGGGTAGAGTACATATAAATTATAACGTAACAGGGAGAGATTGAAATAAATTATTTCTTGACGTGATTGTGTA
Source organism: Sminthurinus bimaculatus (assembly GCA_034698285.1). NCBI lineage: Eukaryota > Metazoa > Arthropoda > Collembola > Symphypleona > Katiannidae > Sminthurinus > Sminthurinus bimaculatus. The sequence goes on along the minus strand of JAQIVE010006905.1, from coordinate 9,199 downwards.
CATATTGCACATTACAGCGTTTTAACACAGCATATTTTTTCACCTTAAACATTAGTGACAACGAGTGATTACATTTGGTTTCGAAGATATTAATATTTTCCTTCCATTAACATTATATACTTATACACGCAAACAAACTCTGGTTTTCTCATTTTGCGACGACCATACAATAAAAAACAACAGTAAGAGACTGAAAAAATTCAATTCATCTTCATTTTTTCCAACTTTTCTGTTAACCAACCAAGATTGTCAAATCAAATGGCAAATAAACATTAAAAATGTTGCTTAGCAGTGACGTATTAAAGTACAAACGACAAAAAAAGGGTAAAGTAGAGAAAAAGAGGGCGAGGCAGAAAAGCGAGAGACAGTGCTAATAATAATAAAGTACTTCCCTATATTATGTAGTACTAGTGCTTAATTTTTAAAACTACAATGTGATTCATCAGTATATTATACAAGGTTAAGATAATGTTCTACAGTATTTTTTGAATTTGAGAAAAAAATGACTTAAATAATTTAAGTGTTAATGACTGTATTTTAACAAAACTCAAATTTATCAAATATTCACAGCAAAACAGCTAGGGATTAATATATTTACTAAGATATTTTACCGCTTTTAGAAGTTAATTAAAACTAGGACTAGCGCTTTTATTAGGCTGAAAGATGCATATTTAAGGTAGGAAACAGTAGCAGTGATACTATAATCCATTACATATCATAATATATATATATATATAGAGTATAATAGTTCTACTTAAACCTAATGATAATAGTGATGATATTTTATATTAGTAGTACAGTTGGAGATTATAATATTATATATTATATACATTCATGTCCGACCTTACCAAGCTAACAAAAAAATACTACAGTACCTACCACCAATCCCCGTGTATTATCATATAGTTTTTGTTTTGTTAAAAAAAATATTTACATTGGTTAATATTAACTTTAAGATACATATATAAGAAAATTGATTGCTTAAGTCTGAATTCATAATGTAAACACGTACAAATATATATATATATGCATATATATTATATAGATTATATGGAAGTTCCTCTGAAACATTCGTAATAAGGGGGTACGAGGAGGGGATGGAGGAGGAAAGAAGAGATTGGATCTTTCATCAAGTTGAAAACTGCCAAATTATTTGCTTCTTTCTTTGTTGTTTGTTTTTATGGACATCGAGAAAACAGATATTTATTACACGTGCGTGTCCCTCATCTTTTTTCGGATGTTTGAATGCTGATAATCATCATGGGTTATATTCAGTCATCTAGCTCATTCATTAAATCTGAATAAAGTGGTCCCTTATTCATACCACCTTTCACTCTTCCCTTGCCAGAGTTGAGTTGCTGAAAACCAGTACCGTGAACTTCGGTACTAACTTTTCCAGCAGGCTGCTGGAATGAGAATCGCGGTATTTTCATGAGTGGCTCATCAATGTCCTGAGAGCTCCACTCATCGTACGATGGACGAGCCACTTTGTTTGTGTTGACACCAACTCCAACGCCCATCATGGTGCGCGAACGTCCTGTGTTAAAAAACGCACGATAAATAAGACATGAACAAAGTTTTTAATGTCGTGTACATATGTATTATGCAAACACATAGGAAGTTTTAAAGTGTTAAAAAAGCAACATAATTAAAACAAAGTTTAAATACCCGAAAGTGACGTGTTAGGGTTGGAATCTTCGAATGCAAATGCAGATACATTTTCCACATCTGCCTGCTTTTTCCCGTTTTGTACTGTAGGAAGTACAACGAGGGCTGTAAAAATATTCAATACATATTAATACTTGAATTTTTTCGTTCAAACTTTATGGATTAGTATAATATGTTTCTATTATTGAAACTGAGAAAAAAATCTCGCATACAAAATTATCTCATACCTAGTGACAGGATTAGTACAAGCAACGTGGTTGCTGCTGGAACAACGCTATGGCTGTTAGCTGATGGATTTGTTTGTGGTGGTGCTTTTGTTGCATTAGTAAGGGCGATTTGAAGTCGCTTGACTTGTGCAGACAATTTGGAATTCGCTATTTCTAGTGTACGAACTTTCTTCGCCAAGTTGGTCTTTTCGTCTTCAACTTCTTGGACTCTGTACACAACAAACCATTAATTTTAGTTTCCAGTTTAGCGTACAAAAACCTGTGTTAGTATTGCTATCAATAAAAAGGTTAAACAAGTGTCTTGGAAAGGAAAAGTCCGATGTTCGGCTGAAAATTGAACCTCATCAAAACGCATTTTTTAAAACTCTTTATGAAAATTTCCCTTGCCACCCGAGATATTGACACTTAAAAAATGCAATGGCGATGCATGGAAGAAACAGAGAATAGCATTCAAAATCGCCATTAACAACGGTATAAAGCCACATAATCTGGAAAAATCTGGTAAAAACCTAGAAAACTTTCGGAGACTTAAGAGCCCATGTCTCGGGTGAGCAAAACAATTTTCACCAAACGGATTTCAGTTTTGCGCTTCCCTAGTTACTGGGAGCTTTTAAAAAATATGCATCGACTAGGCTTTACTTTTAGCCCAAAATCCGAACTTGTTCTTCCAATTGTTTGATTCAACACGTAAATGATTACTTCTTCTCGTAAAATGATTAAAACGTCAATACTTACTTTTGCTGGAGCTTGTCAAGGTATTCCTTCTTTCTTTTACGGGAATCTTGCGCTGAAATCTTATTGCGAATTTTCCTGCGAATGCGTTTTAATTCTCTTTCTTCGAATTTCGTCAAGGGGTAATGGGTAGGTAGTGCAATGCCTTCCTTTGAGAGCAGACGCTTTTCTTCATCTACAAAGGTTATAAAAATGAAATAAGTCGTCTTTTGAAATCTATCAAATGCAAATATATGTAAATGTGTTTTATAAATGTTATATATACCTGAAAGCTTCAACTCATGATAGGTATTTTGTTCTGTTGCACAGGAGGGAGAAGAATCCATTACTTCTTCTTCGATCAAGTCTTCAGGTTGCAATATTTGAATTGCCTAGTTAAACAATAGAGAATAAGTATAGGTTGGTAAATTAAAACATATTATTCAAAATATACTTAGGTAACTATGTAAAAATGAACATGTATTATTTAAAAATAAAAATTTACATGTCCAGCTCGAACTTTGACACCAGCCGGTAGAATTCCTACTAATTGTACAACTTTGACATTATGGTTTTGGTCTTCATACTGATCGGATGAGAGGGATCCAGAGGAAGAGGCAGAGGGACTCAAAACCTCTTCTGCAAGACTGTACGAGATCACTTCTGTAGAATCTACATCACCATTTATACATTCTTCTGACTCTGCTTCGGCATCATCATTTTCGTCATCTAAGTTATCTCCGGGAATCTTGTCTCCATATCGAATAGACTCCAAAAATTTATCTTCATCTAAACACCAGCTCTCCTGCACAATTTTACAAAGTACAAAATGCAAATATTATAGCACAAAATAACAATGTATTACTTATACATCTATAAGTCATGCAAATGTGTTTGGTGCTTTCTCCCTTGCCCAGTTTACTTACCGCACCCAGGAGATCGAAGGCTTCATCTTTCATTAGAGTATCCTTGGATAAGAAAATGTCCAAGTGGTCCATGTGAGACGTCATTGTAATCGATAGTCAGTGCGACTATATTTCATATATATAAATATATATTTATGGATATAATATATATATATCAGTAGATATCTATATTTATCTGTCTGGTTACCAGTAACCTATAAAAACAAAAGGAGAAATCAAGAATAAATAAAATGGCCACATTTTATACCTTAGACCTTATTATGTGTTATTATCAATCGACTGTCATTTTTGCAGTTTTTGTAATCCTTCAAAGTATTTTTTAGACAACTGAGTCAAGTTATCTCTTGTTTAAGCATACTGATAAGGTGCACCTACACATATGCATAATATAGTAAGACGTGCCCCATATAATTTAAAATTTAAACCCTTCAATGCTGATACTGTACTATAGAGCCTTTCCCATGAAATAATTTGCAATTTGAATATCACAATTCAAAAACAGGTCTTCTCTTCATAAATTGTTTATCAAGAGGTAAAATTTATTTTTATTCACAGGTATATATACGTACCTACTACCTACAATGGTTTATTTATTTTACTAACTGCATACCCACGTGCTTCTTGCAATTTCATGTTTGCTGTTTTAAACGTCTTCCTCATTCTGATTATAAATATCATCTAGACTATTCAATCAACTTGTACAATAAAAATTGAAAATAATCCCTATCTATAATGATTGAAACACACTATATTTACAGTAGACGATTCAAAAAAACTTGATGATAAACATAATAATACAAAATATGATTAAACGTTTAAATACAACATATACTTATTAAGATAAAATGGGGTTATTGATAAAAACACCGTACTACTTTTCCTACACATACTGAATGCAAGTATAGAAATATTTTTATACATACTTGTTCTGTACAATATTATATGTAATGTGTAGTATATAGTTTATTTATTTTCATGTGTTTCAAACTGAAATTGGCTGTATAACAAAACGAACCTCATTAATATACATATATACATATTATGTATATGGCTCTACAAATGGAGCATTGTCGTCAATTTATTACGGCTTTTGAAAAATTATATGTATATTCTGATACACATAATACTAATACTGTGTGCCTGAAAGAAGGAACACATAGCTATACACACAAAAAGAAAAACATACTTATGTACCATGCAATAAATTATGATGAACCATAATGAAAATTATAACAAGGTATAAAAATCTAGTCGCCGTTTAAAAGCCCCCATAGATATACAGAACCAACTAGAACATTTTTATACTAACGATAAGTAACATATTTTGTACTTTGAGAACTCGCAATGATTTGAGAATCAAATGAATATTACACATGTAATATGTATAGAGATACTGAGTTTTGTCTTACTTGACGTTTTTTAGTTTTAAAATGTCTACATTAGCAACTAGCAATACATACATACACGGTCATCTTTAAAAGCATCCACATGTATTTAATCAATAATTCTTAATGCAACGGCTTCTTTGTACGTAATACATATGAATGTGATATGTATTGAGTTTTTTGACAACGCTTGCAAAAATACGGTTTTACAGCACATAGTTTTCCCCTATTTATAAACTATAAATGCTACCCAAACTATATGTACGTAGTCTACAAAGTTTATATGCATAATCAAAAGAAAACTTAATGACAGTGCCAATTTTATCCTCTAGTAAGCAAAAAGTTATATTTCTCCATGTCGAATTTTATTGTCAATATGCACCGGAAGCCTTGACATCTCCAAAATTTGCACATGCACATTACACACATCCGCCCTGATCCCTGATTCAACAGCTGATAACTTTTACTCTCCCTATATGCACTGAAGAAAGATGCACTTACACCATTATGTATCGTCAGTTGTCACCAGTCGAATTCATAACATGTGAACCATGTGTTCATGTTAATGTGCACGTAAATATCTCTACATGAAACCAATAATTTATCGGTGTAGCTACATATTTTTTTACGAAACCCGATACGCAGTTCTTCTCTTCATAAAAAAAATAACAAACAACAACACGTGCACAATATGTATTGGAGAAATGGTTGATATTTTGAAACTGAAAAATACAGAAAGTGGTATTAAACTACTCTGTGCAACACAAAGTTACAATTTAGAAAAGCACATTTACCATCGTTTGATAAATATTCTACTTCCAATTCAATATGAGAGCTGATTTGAATCCAAATTAAATAGTATATTATTCAATGCAAATATAAGTAAGTCAACCTTTAACCAACTGTCATCCTTGAAATTGCCAATTGCCTATAAAAAATATATTCTGTCCAAACTGTGTACTGTGTGCTACTGTTCAAACTATGGATGAAAGTACTGGGGCATCCTTTGGTTGACATATTATGCATGCATAGTTATTTATCTAGATGTATACTAATTATGTACAATATTAGTTTTTATTGCATGCATGTAATTTATAACGCATCGTGGTTGCTGGATTTAGATAAGCCAAATTTTGAAATACAAAATTGTACTTCCCATTATATTATATATACTATTTATATGTATAATACCTGCATATACAAATTATGACTAAACTTGCATTAGTTTAATTTGTCATGATTTTATACGCATGCATAAAAATGTATGGAGAAGTCATCCGCATGAAATCTATTTCATAGTATAAAGAAGCATGGTATGGTAATTATAATGGTGGTGATCAAAACAACTTATTAACAAGCACATTGCTAGTAACATTTAGAATTTATATACATATAGATATGCATTTTATATTGTAGAATTTTTCCATGTGTGTGTATACTATTGCAAACTGCCTGAAGCCTCGATATAGGTTAATTTAACTTAAAACAGGTTTTTGTTTCGATTCATATGGATAAAATTTTCAGTCTATAAAGTATACAGCATACGCAGAATACTGAAATACTGAATAATACTTGTGCACTACACACTCGATAAGAATGTATGTATAATGTATGTATGTATACATGTGCGTATATATATGAATCCCCTATAAAACTACATTAGCGAAAAAAGTTTTACTACGAACTTAATCATGATCACGATGGTGAAATGCAGAGCCCCTACCTTTTCCTTTTTCCATACACAATAAATACAGACAGCGTGCTAAATAAATTATACATAATAATCCCAATCATATGTAACTATATTAATACCAATCACTTTTCAGGCGATAGTATGTTATGTATATGTACATTACATATACTGAGTGCATAGCACATTGTTTTTGTTGAATTGTAGTTAAACTCTCTAACGAATAGTATTACATCATGCACATTTTGAATAATACCATTAAGATGACCCATGAACCGTCTAGAAAATCCTTACGCACCCAAAATTCCAAAAATAAAATAAAACCATATGCTATATTATGCTTCTCGCCGACAAAAAACGAATAAGTAAAAGGAAAAGGAATGCAAAGTATATTGCGGTTTTGATAAACTATCCACATAAATCCTGGCATAAGATCATGGGATTCTATCAATAAATGACTTTTATCTACTGCTTTTGTAATCGTTTCGTAACTTTCATCATTAATAATTAATTAATTATGAAGAACACTTATGGGGGATCAAATTTTGATTTTACACATATTTGACAGGACATGTGAAAGTCATGTTTCACAAGAAAATAATAAATTTTATTCAACTGTCAAACTAAAGTTAGTTTTCCTAAACGACAAAACTACCTTACTCCAGGGAAATCGATGTTTTCAATTAAAAATATATAAAAATTAAAATTAAGGAGTGCTAGATATATAAACAAGTAAAATGAACAATTTTATTACTTACCGGTCGCTCAAAAAATGACGTATAATTTCTATAAAACTATTTTCACTAAGTTCTCCTTTCGTTAGGAAAACATCCGTTTGCACTAGTTTGCCACAGTTAAACCAATGATAATAAATGTCAAACTAATCTTATTTAGACTATATTTTTTCCAAAAATATTATGAAAAATATAGATGTAGTATGTAAGTATATTATCTTGCTTGATGGGCAGAAGGCAGAACAGTTAACTTTTTTTGAAAGCTCAAAGTCAAACAGAGTCCTCAAGCACACACTACACACACATACACAAAACGTGCGGACACTTGTCGCTGTAACTTCTTAAAAAATGCGTGTTAAATCCCTTAACCCTTAACCCAAGGCTAAAATTAATTTTCTTTAAAATATTATACGAATTACGATTATATTTTGGGATGTTGGGAGTTACAGCTACAGCTGTCAAGTTTTTCCTTAGAAAAGGGAAAAAAAAATCTTTTTAAAGCAAAACAGCTCCGCAAGGAGCTCACGACTACATTAACACACACGCACACACACAATGTATCTAGATAATATAAATTTACTAAAAATTCACACTAGCCTTTTTTTCTAACTAGTATAATATTATGCAGTACTTTTTTTATTTGTAAAATGAGGATGGTGATATAATAATAATAATAATATTCATGTATTATGGTGTATGTATTACCAGCCCTGTTATTAATATTGTAAATAAAACCCCCTTTTTGTTTGAATTGCATTGGATGTAATGTAATGTTATACACTAAATACATTCTACATGTTAATAATATATATGTCTATCTTTTACGCTCAATACAATTATACATTATACTACATATGTACATGCATTTAAGTACTGTACAGCATGATACATAATGCGTTTATATCGCCAAATAATAACTAGTGCTCAGTATTTATATTCATCAATATAGTCTGGACTAATATGCAAGTCTGTGTGAAATTTTTATATGCACGTAAACCCAACTTGTATGCTTACAAGTCCGATATAGCGGAATTCAATGAACAGGCGAAAGGAAGAAGAAGAACCTACATATATATTAAACCTAGATAGATGGTTTAGCACTCTAGTTGTAGTTACACATAATAGCAAATATACAGTACTGACAGCGAGAGAAAGAGAGAGAGAGAGAGAGAGAGAGAGATAGACCGTCTGAACTCGTATACTGCCCAAGGGGTTTAATTTTTATCGGAATTTTATACTCATATTGTCGCAAGTCTGCTTCAATCTCGAATCGACTTGAGTATTTGAGTACTTTACCCTCTATTGTTTCCTGAAAAAATCGTTACAAGATAAAAAAAGGTAAATCATAAGGGTACCTGTTAAGCCTGTGATAAGGGCCCGGCCTGATAGTCTTTGCCTTGTTTGCTTTATGTATAGTTTGGTGCATAGTTCACATTACTAATGTAATGCAAAATAAAGCAAGTATATAAATACAGTAGTTATAGAGGTGTACAAACAAGTATTATGTAGGTATTAAGAAGGAGATGCCTCCAATGGTATACAGTATATATGTAGTTTTGACAGTGTATTCAGATATTCTACACATAGCCGTAAGTAAATATCTAAGTACATACACACAACCATGCTTTAACTTTTTACACAATGTATAAATGTGTAGACTACTCTTCTGCACTCTACACATTGTGTGTGTGTGTGAATCATAGCCATAAAATAGTTATACAGTTATACTGACATGATATGCCAAATGTCTGTAGTCTGTACACTGTATGGTTTGGTTAAGGTAGGGGAGAGTCGCCCAAATTTGATCCACCGCCAGAAATGACCCACCTTAATTATCAGGAATAACTTTTTATCCATT
>JAQIVE010006904.1:0-11013 GCA_034698285.1 Sminthurinus bimaculatus | reverse complement strand
AGAAAAGATGAGGTACAGGTACTGAAATCAAACATTACATAGGAATTATGTAGCACTCAGTTTCCTCAAAAATGTCCTCCATTTTTTAATAAAAAGTCATAATACTGTACACAGCCGTTACAATATATATATTATGGAAAATTGTCAAACCTTAAGAGTTTCAGCGAGGAAGAAGGTTTGTTGGACATCATCTTGTCCTGGATTTGCGGAGTTGTAGACATCGTTGAGTCCAGAGTATCCTTCTCCTGGGCCAGCTTTGCAGTATTTTTCGATTGCTTGTGCGGCATCCCACGCCCTAATTGAACAAAGTTAAAAAATCTAGATTATAAAATCTTCAAATGAATCGAATAGAGTCAATATAAAATGCTTGAATGTTATAAAAAAAGTAATTAGGTATAGGTATTACCAATCCCGGTATTTTGAATCTCCTGTCAATCGGTAGAGGACAAAGTAGGATTCGATAACTTCGGGTCTAAGTCTGTAAGCCTTATCTCCCTGGTTGACTCCTACGGCCTCAGCAGTGTCGGTAAATCGGAATGTCTCCGGTCCAATTCTGGTTGCTGAACGGATGTAGGATTCGTGGCAAGTGTTGGTAAAATTTTTTCCGATTTCCATGTCGCGGTCTCGTTGTCCATCGGCGGGATTTTTGGGGTCAGTGTAAGCTCCAAGAGCAAACATTGCTCCGGCAAAACTAATAATTAATTACGGGTGCATTTATTCATTGCATTTTTTTACATACAATTCTAGCAATAGGGCATGAGGCAGGTATATATTACACATTGCCCGCTATTATGTGTGCACAACTATATTTAGTACATTATCATCATGTATTATAAATTTAAGGGTGGAATAATGTTCACAGTCTTACCATTCTAAATGTGATCCAATATCTTCGATATTTCCATTTCGGGTCTCCGCAATGTACACCAACTTACTTTGTTTTGAAGTTCGGACGAGATCGTTTTTCACAAAAGCGTCCATTGCAGCATCTGCGTTTTAGATTAATGTCTTAATGTCAAAGCTTCAATTCACTGTAAATTAACTAAGTATCTTTTTATCTACACAAGTACCTACTTTTTCATTTAATCCAGTATTTATTTTCCTTACCATACATATTTCTACCAAGTCTGTCTCCGGTTTGTATCCAAGATTTAACCTTAGGTCAAATTAATCAAATTAGACAATTAACTACATGCATGAGTTGAAATATTTACATAAATGCTAAACCACCTGAAAACATTTTAAATTGGGCTGGAAATTGATGAGGTAAAAGTTATTGGGAGTTGAAAGTTCATCTATAAACTTACGAGGTACTCATAGAATGAATCGGCGCCACCTCCCATAGACACAAAGTTACCGGCGAATTGTCCGGTGATACTGCTCACATCATTGGGGTACAAACCGTTTGGTTTGGAGTTTTCATTCATTCTAAGATACATTTCAAATTAAATTATAAGTAAAAAGTAAATTTATAATGAAAATTTTAAGGTACAAGGCACAAATACTGAGTTCTTGCATTTGCATGCGCATATTCATGCTATAGAAAAACTTGTAAAGATGCCCGTCACATGACTAGGTCAACTTGAAGTTACTTTGCATAAACTGAACAATAAAAATTACACCTAAGAATACAATTTGTTCGTACTGTTTTTGGATGTTCAAAGCCTTTTCTGCGAAAATTGGATCTCCAGTAATCTCACTCAAGTAAATGAATTCCAAGTGCAATGTTCCAAGTTCGGCAAGTGAAATGGTGTTTCCAGTTGCGACCTAAATTCGTGCGAAAGTTAATTTAATGCAAAACGCCCTGCAACTTGTAAATGTTTCATGTAAACTGCGAGTTGCAAAAGCTAAAATAATTGGAAATTCAAAGGTAAGCCAAACACTTACTCCAGTGGCTGGGTTAACGTGTCCATAAGGAATAGTCTTGCTGGGACTGTCAAAGGCCGGCAAGAGCTTCTTGCCGACGTCATAAGCTTGTTGCTTGAAAAGATCATCGCCAGTCAAAGCGTAAGCAGTCAAAAATCCTCCGACAATTCGGATGTTAGTTTCGAAAAGTGAGACGGAAGTGTTCTAAACAAAATTTAGACCATATAAAATCTAGCATATTATATTTTATTGACCTGATGGTTAAATTTTTTTTTACGTCATAAAATAGTTTCAGGCTATATGAGCTGTAGTAATAAAAAGGCGCACAGGCTCCGCAAAAAACGTACCACAGTTCCAAAATTAAAGTTCTCAGCAATCCAATCCCGCCCGGCCTTAAACTCTTCATCATAACCCATGATATAAAGAGTGTCCAAAGAATCAATAATAGTGGCCCCGATTTTGGAATCACCGTAAATTCCGCCGGTTTGGCCTTGATGAGAAACTGGCTTCAACTCATTTTGTCCCCAAGCGTATTTGACATAGTTATCCCAAGAATCTTTCATCATCTAAATAAATATGATTAAAAAGTACGCAGGTTACAAATAATACATGTCATCATGTTTGTTTGAGTTTCTAATAAAGCGTGTTGAAAATTGTTTACACATACTACATACTACACACACCACTAACCATTGGTATATGCACTGAAAATAATATATTAAACAAACCGTTTTAATGGCATTTCGCTTGGCTTGAACCTCTGGATCAGGATCCTCGCCCCCTTGCGTGGATCCCAAGGGAAAATTTTTAAGCTTTTGGATTGTTTCTTCATTCAATACACGACCCTCTGCCGACCAGCTCAAAAGAGCCAGTACAACGATGAAAACCAATTTCATCTTTTTAGGATTTTTTTTTTGAAAAACAATGAATTTGTAGATGAAAATCTGAAACTAGTATAGCCACTTGCCGTAGGTTCTCACTCGGTACCAGCCCTTGCAGTGAGTGATGCAGCTCATCAAGGATTTAACAGAAGGTAAAGCGTTTTTATGATGCAAATGTGATATGATTATGAGTATAGAGGACAATAAGTTCGAGTGTCATACAGTAAATCCTCTTGTGCATCAACCTTATTAGTACCACTTTTGTGATATACCATGCATACAACATACTACACACATCTACGGATTAAGTTTATACCCGGAAATCTTTTTATGTATCATTACTATTTCATGATCCCTTGTATTTAAGTATGGAGTTTGTGTATTATTGGAATAAAGGTGTGCCTATGCAAAAGTCAGGGAGTGGCAAATCTCATTACCTATGTTCAAAAGGCAAACTGCCGCCACTCCGTGTGACGTAGGCTGGCTGAAGTGTCACATTACTTTAACATTACGCAAAATCTTTATTTTTTAATTACAATTGGTTTGATACAGTTTAAAACGAACAATTTTCTCATGTTCAGAATTTTTTTTACTTATTTTTAGTAGTATTTTGATGCTTAACTTTTTCAAAAGTGAATTTGCATTACTTTAAATGGGCATTTCAGCCGTGTGACGTCACACGAGAGAAGGGCAATGTGATACTCTTTATTTGCCGTCCCCTGGCAAAAGTAAGATACTGGCTTCATGTTTTTGTGGTTCGTTTTTGTTGGAGTAGAATTTCTCCCTTCGTTGACCTTTTTTGAGTTATTCTGGAAGGCCAAATTTTTTAAAACCCAAGTTTTGATTGGAATTTTGAGCTTTTATACAAGTGAGATACATTTTGCCCTTCATTTTACATACCGTGTTTGTTTGAATTGTGCGACAGCATCAAGTAGTGCTGCACTTTGAATTTTCCGCGTCTCGGCGCGAATTCAAAATGAAAACCGTAGTACTGCAGCAGCACAATTCAAACAAACACGGTACACATCCTTTTGATACTTGGACTTGAATATTTCCATTTCGGTATTTTCACTAACTCGTAAGTTACTGCGTCAGGTTTCACCGTATCTTCATTAAGTATAGTATGAATTACATATTTGCATTCGCTAACAGTTATGGACTACTGTATGCATAAGTATGTACATTATGAAAGTATGAAAATACATATTAAATACGTGAAGCGAGGGAAATAGCTATAAACTGCTCAATGTCGAATGCGTTATGTAGTTCAGAACATCAACTGGAATAGTTATTATGATATAAAGATACAAAATACAGCTGTTTAAACTTACTACTATTGACTTAACAAAAAATGAATAATGATATATAAATATAGTTATTTAAAGGCTAATTCATCATTCATTATGCTAAATTGTGTTGTAGACTAAACACATGCAGGCAATTGACAGTTCTATAACATTGTTATTAAAGTTAATGTCAAAGTGGCCACTTTTGAACTTGAAAGGTCTGTATGAAGAGTAAAAACAGCGTCAAAGAGAAACAATCACTGATAACATTCATACTATCTACCGATAATTATTTCAACGAATTGTGATTGGTCATGAAAGCAGATACACACATGCCCAGTAGATATGCATGTATGATGTACACAAGTAAAAGGGTTAGGCGAGCAGAAGTCGAATCAAAGCTTTGATAATATTCAATGCTCTCAATTACATCAACAATAAAAAAATTTATTGTTCATTTATTCATTGGAAATCAATGATCATTTCTCAATTCAATTCAGCGTGGACGTTTAAACTTTATCGTTTTAAACTTTCATGTATAAAATTTATCCAATTTATCAATTTCTGTCAAGTCTTCGCGATACAACAACTTAATGTAGTAATATTCAATACTGGCATATATGGAGAATTCGAATCCTTTAATCTTACCATTCAATCAAAAGTTGTCATCACCAATAAATTACATGATTGAACGCTCTCATCGATTAATTAGCCAGATTATAAAGCAAGAAAATCCATCAAAAAATTGTATTTCATATCTATACGCGAAAAAAACTGTGGCCGATCGACACGTAATATCCTATCGATCACAAGTATGTAAAAATATTTGACTGTGAGTGAAGCTAGTTGACAAAAAGCTGAGGGATTAACTTGCACACACACACTTATACTTGATCTCTTTTGTCTTGTATTTTGAACTATTGTTCAGTTCGGTTCCATGTCTCTATTCTATCTGTAAACTACGTTACACCATACCTAATATTACAATACATAATGTGTAATAATACTGAGAATGCTTATTCCTCTCTCCTCCTTGTTTCATTATTCACTATTTTGCATGTTTATGCTCAAGCCTAATATTAAAACAAGTATAACATGTAAAGACAATTAACAGGCTTCAGTCTTTAACTATACGCGGCAGGATCCAATTCTTCCCTTGAACACCACTGTACCTTGATATGTTGCTAACATTAGATAAATTGCTGGCCCGTCGGCCGAAATTGTCTAGTTCATCCAAGTTCCCGGGACTTAGGAAGTTAGTCGAGGCTGGAGTGGATGAAGATGGTTGTGTGTAGCTATACGGTGTATCATAGGGATTTGATAAAGGATTACGATGGCTAATCCCACTTCGACCATCAGCTGGTTTTCCCTCATAGCCATTGTTGTTGTTAGTGCCCTCATAATCATCGACTTTGATTTTCACAGAGCCTTGAGAATATCTTGATGTTTTTGATTGATCATGACTACTACTTCTGTCTCTTCTATAGCTATCATCATCTCCTATTTTGGGAAGCGAGGAACGTTTACGTAGGAAATAGTAGAGGCCTCCTGTCAAGGCTGAAAGACCGATTAATGGAATCACGGTTATTAGCACAATTTCATAGGTTTTAAGTCCAGAGTCATCTCCGATGAATCCTCCACTGTCAGTTGATGAAGGTAAACTTTCTGTGGAACCGGATTCAGTTTTTCCACTTTCGGATATTGCTGTGACAGGAAATGAAACTTTTTCAGTCGAAACGGTTTGACCATGTACAGTTGTAAATATCTCAATTGAATCGGTTGAAAACGTTGGGGTTGAATCGGTTGAAAACGTTGGGGTTGAATCGGTTGAAAATGTTGGGGTTGAATCGGTTGAAAACGTTGGGGTTGAATCGGTTGAAAATGTTGGGGTTGAATCGGTCGAAAACGTTGGGGTTGAATCGGTCGAAAACGTTGGGGTTGAATCGGTTGAAAACGTTGGGGTTGAATCGGTCGAAAACGTTGGGGTTGAATCGGTTGAAAATGTTGGGGTTGAATCGGTCGAAAACGTTGGGGTTGAATCGGTCGAAACCGTTGGGGTTGAATCGGTCGAAAACGTTGGGGTTGAATCGGTCGAAAATGTTGAAGTTGAATCGGTCGAAAACGTTGGGGTTGAATCGGTCGAAAACGTTGGGGTTGAATCGGTCGAAAACGTTGGGGTTGAATCGGTCGAAAATGTTGAAGTTGAGTCGGTCGAAAATGTTGAAGTTGAGTCGGTCGAAAATGTTGAAGTTGAGTCGGTCGAAAATGTTGACGTCGAATCGGTAGTGGACTCTGTCGAACTTTCAGAATTTGTTGATGAAGTAGTATCCGTGGGTTTCGATGAACTGTCCGATGTCGATGTGCCTTCTTTTAGTGGGCAATTCCCCCAAATTTCATCATAGTTATTTTCAAAATCGTAGTTTAAAATCGCAATGCTATCAATTAGGAAGTATTCCCCCTCTCCCAAAACAAATACTCCGATTTCGATGGGGTCAGACTGTAAGTCAAGAAATGTATTTTTTCATTTGTAAATTTTGTTAATTGCATTGAGTTCAGTAATGCTATTTTAAAATGTAACACACATTACTTTTAGCGTTGCTGCGTCCATTTGTATCAGTACTTCTTCCCATTTGCTGCCTGGGGTATCAACTAGAAAAGACATGCCATTCGTTGAAGGAGTCACGTACATTTTATCTTTTCCGTCTGCAAAGCGACCGTAATATCTCACATAAAGAAACACAGGTTCAGAGAGCTGGTTCGATTGGTTACTAAAAAGGATATTATCAGCCTCGCCATGGCCTTCAAAGTATAATATTCCATTTTCTTCTTCTAAGTCTGCTAGGTCTGCTGGTAGAGAAGTAGATTCTTCCGCATACGAAATATCAGTAGGCTTGCCACTTCTAAAAGCAGACCACCCGTGATATTTAAAGTCGTCTAAGTCTCGTATACATTCTTGAACTTGGCCATCAGATAACTTTAGATGGAACGAAAACACGGTAAAAACGCAATAGGACAATATCCACTTCATTTCTACTTTTTTCAAATACCTTGTTAGGAACCAAACTGATGTTGAACACCGTCACCATACTAAACTGCTTTCATAGTTTAGCATTTAGAACTTGCACTGCTTCATAAAAATGAATGGCAAACTGATCCACTCACTACCTCATGGTAAGTGGATTAAATGGATTATAAGATTATTAGCAAAATAAACATTTTCGCAATAGAATCGTTGCTGTGAAATGATGATTAATATCCTGCATACTTTCGATTGTGTGAATGAAAGCTGCAACACAATTCTTCCAGGTACATGGCAATAATATACATTGTCCATCATCCATTTTCAGGAGTAAATGCAGATGAGTAGCCCTGCACAATACAATAGAATTGGCATACCGATGAAGAATTCACATGCTATGTAATATTATATAATAGTACACTCATTTTCACGATAACTTTTTTAGTTCACAACATTCCAGAGATTTTTTTATTCGATGGCTTCAAGAATAGCCTGTTATGCATAGATTCTAGATTAGTTTTCAAATTTTCTACTCTATGGTGTCAAACCTTTTTCGACTTAGAAACCAACATTTGATTCTCCTAACCGGTTTGATTAAAATGTGTATTTCTGTAAACTAACAATAAGAGGTAAATTCACACATCATACATTCGCAATTTTCTTACACATGCATAAAATTTATGCATTGATAGTAGAATGTTGTGGTATTTTTTGTTGGAGCTTTGGCTAATTGGTGCAGGAGAAAGATTTAAAGGGATTGATATTTGCACATAATATATGCATATGCTTTCAAGAGAAAACACAGGTTATTAGCCATGAATTCGGGTTGTTACGATAAACAATATGCATAAACCATAAATAAGTAGGTGAAATGCTACCAGTTTTCGTATTACTGATCACATTGTTGGTGTAACGTTTTTCCAGTAGTTACCTGTAACAAGTTTAAGCACAAAATGTGCTTTTCGGTCCGTATTGTGTTGCGTGTGAACTATAGAACAACGTTGGTCTTTGAGATAGGTAACTACCATGTAAAATAGTGCATACGTAATGGGGAAATGCATGTGATGTTTAGTGTACAATAAATGTTTTTGTTATCTATGAACCGCAAACGACAGTCATTTAAAAATTTAATTCAATTATCAATGAATTTTAGTTTAAATGATTTTCAAAAAAACCGCTAAGAATAGTTATCACTTCACGGACGCCTTCAACATTTAAAGGGTCAGAAAAATTTCCTCGAGCCCCGGCAAACCCATGAGAAAGATTGTCAAATCTCTTGTGTCCGCTAGCCAAACCTCTGTCCTGGAGAATGTTGTAGAAGGGAAGCTGGAATATCGGTTAACAAAATCTCATTATTCAATCCAAATTATAAAGTTGATTTGTTTACGTAGTATACCATGTCTGGTTCGTCTTTCGTTGGTAGCAGGTACATTGGCGATTTCACTCCATATGCTTCTTCTGTTTTCACTGACGATGGGTGGACAAGACTGCATCAATATTGAAAAAAATCTTACGAATAGCTATGTATGCAATTCCAACTTTTGAGGAGGTACTAGCATACGTACTATTGTGATTAGTATGTAGTGTACTCTGTGCATACTATACATACCCAGCAACTTTAATGTCGTCTAATTGAGATGCGGCTTGCACCGTAATTTTTCCACCCCAACAAAATCCAAACATGCCGAAGGAAGAAACGTTTTCGTTTTTCCTGTAGTGATCAATGAGGTTCAGTGTATCTTGCTTCACTGTTTTTTCCCAATCGCCCCGCTCTTGAATGAAGGCAAAAATTTCACTCAGGCTGCAATATGTATAATACCAAATGCATAACACTAAGTACATAATGAAACAACATGCAAAGTGAGTCATATTTTATTTCACATCGCATACAGTATGTATAGGAACTTGTGTCAATTACTTAGTGATCGGCACAATTTTAAACCACGCTGCTTATTTGAGCTTAGTCAAAATTTACCATATGTACGTACTTACTTTTTTGGTGGAAAATTGTCAGTTGTGAAGGGAGAGCCCCGAAAATAGTCCGGCATCACAATCTTAAAGTTTCCACCCGAGGCTTCTGCCAAAATATCCGCCACTTGTTTCGCATTGGGGTGAAATCCGAAAATGTCATACACATCAATAAGTACTTTTTTAGGAGCCTTGTCGGCCGTCTCGTATACCGTCATGTCTCCCAGTTGCCATTCAGTTCCTTTCTAAAATTTCAATATTCAATATTAGTGCACACATTGTTTTTATTTTTCTCCGCAAATTATTGGCTGATGAGATGATCTACTGGAAAATATGTTTTACCAAGGTTCTGATTGTATACTATTCGAATGCTACTATTGAATACTATTTTACCGGTGTGTAGTTTGATTGGACTGGAGGAGCCTCTTGACAGTGTTTTGGTGCCGTGGCAGGATCGTACATTGGATTATCACTCAATACGACTGAAAACGCCCATGTTACTATTGTAAAAATACAAAGTGAAACGGCGGAAAATTGCACCATTTTACACACACTATAAAGCATACACTGACAACTACGATTAATATTGTAGAAGAAAGTAGTACTATGATTCCGTCTAGCTTTAATGTTTATTTGTGGCTTTAATTTGTACACCAAACAGGTCAAATGATCAGTTTATTCACAGAAATGTGGATAGTGTATGTAGTATGTAACCAGTGTGTAATATTCTCACTCTCAGTACAGTGCCAGTGAGTACCTCTTCGTAACTGATGGAATGGATACTAAAAGTAAATTTATGTTGAGACAATATTGAATTGTTTGGATAATAATTCATAGATTAATATGTGACAAAGTAGGGGACAGTGGTACAGAGGATTTGAACCAAGAAAGGGAAAGGTTACTTGACCCGAATACATTTATAAACTTGTACTGTTCTTCCTTTTCATAAATGATGATGATGCTCGATTTTTGCTTTAATATATCTGTACTTACATATACACATGCACAAATCACACTTTGGAAGATAGGCAGTCCCCAAACGTCTCTACACTCTACATAAAATGTGTGTGTGTAGTCTAAAATCACAGACATGCACGTTGACAATGGTTGACAACTTGCCATGTGCTCATAAAAAACGATGTTCGTTTCCTGCTCTGTACAGTTCAATTTTATTTGGCAGAATGTGTTATTCGATTGTTGTTGTCATACATTATGTTGTGTCAATAAGTATTTGTAAAAATGTGTGTGTGTGTCCTTCCCACACGCCCTTTCTATGATCTTCTCTGTAGACTGATGTTGTAATAACAATTAAATTATGAATAAACTATACTTAGTAGACTTAATCATTTGATAGCCCACCGGAAGCAGAGAAACACCTCTGGAGGTTAAACAAATAAAAGCCAAATTATGTATAATGTGGTAGATTTACAGACGTGCAATTTCGAAGACAAAATGTAAGTGTATGTATGCTACACATGAATCAATTTTGTATTGTACCTACATTTGCAGTTGATTATTTGACAATTATTGCTGATTGTACTGCAAAATCTTTTTTCAAGATAGTTTATCTCCATTGAAGTTCATTTTCACTCTTTTTTTTGTCACAATGATTATTTGTATTGTTGTGCAAGTATTTTCTTTCAAACAAACTATCGTATTCAGGAATCTAGATGCAGTAGTTTGAAAAAGAAGAGGTTTCAGTTTCAGTAGGACCAAATTTAATCCTGAAATTATAAAATTGTACATACCTTTCAATTTTCAATGTCTGATTTTGTAAGTTCAAGCTAAACTGGAGAATAATAAATCTGGAAGGTCGCATCTAATAGTATCTATACATATATATCATACTTAACTCTCCTCCTACAGTAAAAAAGTAGGGAAGCTGTAGCGATTTAGTATTTTACAATTTGCGGTATCATTAATTGTATGTCCCCCACGAAAAACCACGTAACTCGGAAAATTGCTTTTTTGCTTAGTATTGGACAAAATCCTA
>JAQIVE010006903.1:0-11014 GCA_034698285.1 Sminthurinus bimaculatus | reverse complement strand
CCGCCTCCTGCCACCTCAGACTGTCCACCGCCTCCTGCCACCTCAGACTGTCCACCGCCTCCTGCCACCTCAGACTGCCCACCGCCTCCTGCCACCTCAGACTGCCCACCGCCTCCTGCCACCTCAGACTGCCCACCGCCTCCAGCCACCTCAGACTGTCCACCGCCTCCTGCCACCCTAGACTGTCTATCGCCTCCCTCCTCCTCAAATTGTCCACCGCCTCCTGCCATCTCAAATTGTCCACCGCCTTCAGCTACCCCGAATTGTCCACCGCCTTCAGCTACCCCAAACTGTCCACCACCTCCCTCAATCTCAAACTGTTCAAATTGAGCCGCCCCCTCGTGCAAGCCTTCATCCAAGAACCGGCCACCTACAGCACTGGCGATTGCGTCCCCTCGACCACCGCTAATCAGAATAGCCTCATCACGCTCGATTGTTGGGTCGCTTTGAGCTGTATTAAAATGACGAAGACGTGGCCGCTGACTTCCAGAAAGGTGCAGTTTGTACCCTCGGGGGCCATTTTCCTGGTTTTTTATTGTAGAAAAAAGTTTTTTCATCCATTTTAATAGGTTAAAAGGCTGAGAATTGACACATTAGTTAATA
This sequence comes from Sminthurinus bimaculatus, assembly GCA_034698285.1. Taxonomy (NCBI): domain Eukaryota; kingdom Metazoa; phylum Arthropoda; class Collembola; order Symphypleona; family Katiannidae; genus Sminthurinus; species Sminthurinus bimaculatus. The sequence continues at coordinate 10,411 of JAQIVE010006903.1, read as the reverse complement.
GTTGAACTTGGAAGGCGAAAACTTACCGTTCGAGCTTTTGGGGCACCAAATTGTCGCCGTAGCCGTCGAATGGCGTTGTAGTCCATAAAGGGACTGTACCAGATATCGAGCCCAAATACTGATGTTGTGTAAAATAACTTTTGACTTGCTTCGACTTTAAACAAAACTTTGAAGGTACCAGTTGTGAAAACCGGTGTCTTTGGTGAAAAATACTTGAGGAATCCTCGCTGTAAGCACGCCGTCGAAAACTTTCTCGAAAACTTATAAAATGTAGGGCACGAAAGGTCAAAGTAAGTTTAGCATCAGCACAAGATGATTTTCTTTGTACATATAAATTCAAAACGGCATTGCACCCGATAGCGACAAGGCATCAAGTCCAAAAAAAATATTTTGCAATAAGCTGTTCATTTTGAATTTTTTTAGTTTTCCTTTGAGAAAATTGGCTCAGCATCGCATTTAAATTTCAGCACATTTTAACCAATTAAACATATTTTGAGCATCATTGTAATGCTTTGGCAACAAAATTTGCACTAAAATTTGGAAATGCCATTTTCAGAAAACTTTGTAGCTGTTAAATTTTTCTACACGTTTTTATTTTTTTTATATTCGCGGTCTTTCACCACGTGCTGCAACGTGTATACATCTTTGACTTGCTACTCATGCCTTATTTTCCGCGGCTGCCCGCCTTGCTCCTCATGCGCAAACTTGTGCGGCTGTCCGCCTTGCCCTCCATGCTCAAAATTGTGCGGCTGCCCGCCTTGCTCCTCATGCTCAAACTTGTGCGGCTGTCCGCCTTACCCGCCATGCTCAAATTTGTGATGCTTTCCGCCTTGCCCTCCATGCTCAAAATTGTGCGGATTTCCGCCTTGCTCCTCATACTCAAACTTGTGATGCTGTCCGCCTTGCACTCCATGCTCAAAATTGTGCGGATTTCCGCCTTGCTCCTCATACGCAAAATTGTGCGGATGTCCGCCTTACCCGCCATGCTCAAATTTGTGCGGCTGTCCGCCTTGCCCGCCATGCTCAAATTTGTGCGGCTGTCCGTTTTTCTCCGGTTTCTGACGCTTTCCCCGTTAGTTTTTTTTTGTTCGATGCTGGTCAAAGTTCATATTTCAGTGTGCTTTTTTTAATTTTGACAACTGTAAAGTTAAATGCCTTCCTGATGTGTTTGCAATGACAGTGTGGGATAATTTTATAGCGTTGCTGAGGTTATTCAAAAATGGGTTCTCATATGCAATTTTTTTTATTGTTATCGGGTACCAAACAATTGGCGATGCACGATGCATCGCCCGTTCACCGGGACACGTGTTAACTCCGCCCTTTGATAGTTTTTAGCCAATCATTTTGGATATCTCTCGTGAAAAATCGACCATTTTGATTTAGTTACCTGCGAGAAGTCGGTGCGACAACAGTGTTTATAAAAACGTTGAAGAAGAATTTTACAAAATGGCGTATGTTGTGGGTAGAATAGACGGAGAAAACCGAATAGTTGTGGTTCCAACGATTTCCACAAAGGGGAAAGGACCTGTTGCAGCCGGTCAGTCAGTGTATTATGATGAAGATGGTCGACATAAGGTGCTTGATGTTATCAATATGGGTAAGTTTTTGTATCACGTGAAATTGATTCAGTACTCTTTGAAACCCAGATTTTTGCGCCATATTCCTTGTCAAGGATAAGTTTGAGCTATTTTCATTATTATTATGCTACAAAATAGGTAGCCACTCTGAGATGCTAAAAGTGGCGGAGGGTGAACGGCTTAAGAATGCTGACTTTCTATTGGCTGCCGTCGTGGGTGAAAATCGCTTGATTGTGATCAGTAAAGACGATGTACAATGCAATGGATTGATGACAATTGGCAAAGCTGTATATGGATACGAAAACGGAATTCAAAAAATCTTGGAAATTGTGAAACTGGGTACAAAATAACCATTTTAAAGTTGAAATTTTCACTTTTTTTCATTTCACCGTTTTTTATATTCGCTTATTATCCCTGTTAAAATTTGGCCTTCGAATTTTGTAGGCAACAAAGTGCAAATGGTAGCAGCAGCAAAGATCGAGGAAGAGATGATCCAGTTGCCCTTAAGTGGAGTGGAGCATTCAACGGTCTCAGGTGACCTACTCTCGGATAAAACTCAGTCCCCTGCTATTCCGACGCCGCCACCACGTACAAGAAGGACGATTAGACCAACTCGAAAAGTTCAAAAATCTTCCATGACACTCTCTGATGACGATGACAATGTAGATGGTGATCCAAGTTTTGACCCAAAAATGTTCGAGGACGAATATTCAGCCAAAACACCAAAACGGCCAAGGTATGATTATGCGTGAAAAATTGGTGCATTTTAAACTCATGACCTTTTTCAAAAATATTTGTACCCATTTTTGAAAAAAATTTCAATTTTTTGCTATTAGAAGTACATACATAAAATTTTAGAGCTTCAATGTAATAATCTAAATTAAAAAAAATAATACATTTTTATTCATTATAATAAGTACATTTGAATTTTTTTAACTGTTTTTTTTCAATTTTTCAATGGAAATTTTGGTTTTTTATTTGTCTATTATAGGAATAAAAACTTTGTGACCCTCTCCTCACAAATTTTAAATAGAACGATAAAGCGGGCGGGGACCAAAGCCTCGACTGGCCACGGAAATGTCAAGAAAGGACGTCAACCGCCGAAAAAGACAACAAAAGCCCCCAAACCTCACGACGACGTCTCCTCTCCAGATGTGAATTCCGAGCTAGTTGGTGGCGGAGTTGACCCAAGCTCACCTTCCCTTAGCATCAGTGAGAAAAGTCAGCCGCCCAATGTCAGTGAGGATCCTGTCAATAATATACTCACATATGACCCACTGAGCAACCACAAGTCAACAGTGGCCAACAATGTTACAAACAGTTGTGACCTTACACTGATTAGTCCTCCGACAAATCCTGCAGGATCCTGCTCAGCTATGAATCAGTTTTCAAGGCCACCGGCAGCTAGTACCGTGTCGCGAATTCCTCCGACGCCAAGCAATTTGGCTTTTGCTCCTGCTGGACCACAAGGACTGCAAACACGGGATGAACACGGCAGCTTCATTCTCGGCTCAAATTCTCAACTTAACTCGAATTTTTGGTCGCCCGATCCCCATCGTGAATGCCCTGCGGCCAACGGGAAATACCAGGAGTCCCAGGAATTCAGCAGCTCAGGGTCACAATATATTTCACAAAATCTTCAATCTTATTCTACGGCTCCAAGCAGCCGTGCAGGTAATGACAGCCATAACCCCAACGAAAATTTGTTTTTAAATCGATAATTTTGCTTTCTTACTATTATTTCTGATTAACCTTCGGAGTAATAAATATGTACTCTGCATAGGAGAAAGCAGCCATGATTTGTCCCTTGGGAACTCTGTAGATTTCCTTCAAAATCGCGGAGAATTTTCAGGTTCAAGCATTCGAATTGCAAAATACTCACAAAATTTATTATAAAAAAATTTTTTAAAAAATTATTATACGCTCAAGCAATTTTATTATTATTTGATTGCGGCTTCTTAGGGCAGTAGAAAGATGCTACACTATATGAAAAAATTGGCATTGCTTATCACTCCCAACAAAGCAAAATAACTATAATTTTTAAAAATATTACATTTTCTATATATGTCGTAACGTAATTTCTAATACATATTATTTTTTTTAAATGATAATGCAGGACGATTTTGTGTCTCATGTTTAAGGAGGATGATTGAAGAGTAAAAGAATTCAGAACCCATTTTGAAGAAAATTTTTGCCAGTAGTTCCAATCGCTCATGCATGCTTCCGGGTATGTAACCATGTTGTATAAAAAGGTCACATGAGTGTAAAGTCATTTATAGCAAAAATTGTTGTTCGAATTTTGAAAGAAACTCTCCGAAGCACAAATTTTCCACTTGCAAAAATTACGACTTGTCCGATTTTTGTAAAGCTAAAACCGTGGAAAGAATTTGACAAAATGTATTTTATAATGACAGTAAAAAGTTTTTCCTCCCCTTACAAAAGTGGGAGGAGCCACAACAGAAATTTCTTATGGGTTTTTTATATCACGGAATCCGGTAAATAAATAAGCAAACAAAGTATTATGGCGCTCCGATCGAAAACCCCATCAGAAATTTTTGGGTTTCCTCCAATAATTTAAAGGGGGGGGGCAAACTCTGTGCAGTCGTTTTGAGCCATATTTTGTCAAAATCGGTCCACGGCTTTAGTCAGACGAAAATCGTAATTTTTGACAAAATTGATCCTCGGAGAAACTCCACAAAAATTTGAAAACCAGAATTTGGTAAGAAAAAATCATAGCACTCCATGCTCATGTGATCCTCGTCCACAACATTGTACCGTGCTCACACGGATCAGTGAAAAATTAGAACTACTGGCAAAGATTTTATTGGAAAGGCTTTACGGATTTTCCTTTTTATTCCTCAATCATTATCCTGAAGCGGATCCGTTTTGTAACAGCTACCGTTTAAAAATTTTTCAATACCATTTATGTAAATGGTATTGAGTCTCAACTTGAATCGTAAAATCCGAGCAGGTTCGCCGTGATCACCACGAGTCCGCCCAGAGTCTCAACTTCAATCATGAAATCCGGGCAGATTCGCCGTGATCACCATGGGTCTGCCCCAAATTTCAATTGGAATAAAAAAATCCGGGCGGATTCGGCGTGATTACGACGAGTCCGCCCAGAGTTACAACTTGAGTAAAAAATTCCGGGCGAATTAGCCGTGATCACCACGAGTCCGCCAAGAATTTCAACTTTAATCGATAAATCCTGGCAGATTCACGGTGATTACCACGAGTACATCCAAATTTTTAGCTTGAATCGAGAAATCCGGGCGTACTCGCGGTGATGACGACGAGTCTGCCCAGACTTTTTACTTAAATCGAGAAATCCGGGCGAATTCGGCGTGATCACGACGAGTACGCCCGAAGTTTCAACTTGATTCGAGAAATACGGGCGGGTTCGACGTGATCACGACAAATGCATCCAAAGTTTCAACTTGAATCGCGAAATCTTGGCAAATTTGCAGCGATAACGACAAGTCCGTTCAGAATTTTGACTTGAATCGAGAAATCAAGGCGGATTTACAGTGATCACCACGAGTCTGCCCCAGATTTCAACTTGAATCAAAAAATCCGGGCCGATTCGCCGTGATGACGACGAGTCCGCCCACAATTTCAACTGGAATCAAAAAATCCACGCAGATTCGCCGTGAAAACGACAAGTCCGCCCAGAATTTTTACGTGAATCGAATAATCCGGGCGGATTCGCCGTGATGACGACGAGTCCGCCCAGAATTTCACCTGGAATCAAAAAATCCACGCGGATTCGCCGTGATGACGACGAGTCCGCCCAGAATTTCAACTGGAATAAAAAAATCCGGGCGGATTCGCCGTGATGACGACGAGTCCGCCCAGAATTTCAACTTGAATAAAAAAATCCGGGCGGATTCGCCGTGATCACGACAAGTCCGCCCAGATTTGCAACTGGAATAAAAAAATCCGGGCGGATTCGCCGTGATCACCACGAGTCCGCCAAGAATTTCAACTAGAATAAAAAAATCCGGGCGGATTTGCCGTGATGACGACGAGTCCGCCCAGAATTTCAACTGGAATCGTAAAATCCGGCAAATTCGCCGTGATCACGACAAGTCCGGCCAGATTTGCAACTGGAATAAAAAAATCCGGGCGGATTCGCCGTGATCACGCCGAGTCCGCCCAGAATTGCAACTGGAGTCAAAAAATCCGGGCGGATTCGCCGTGATCACGCCGAGTCCGCCCAGAATTGCAACTGGAATAAAAATATCCTGGCGGATTCGCAGTGATCACGACGAGTCCGGCCAGATTCTCAATTTGAATCGTGAAATTTAACAACCTGTTTTGCCATGTCTTTTAAAATTGATCACTTTTAAATTTAAATATTTGTAGTTTAAACAGCTGTCGTTTTTTGATTACCTGTCTAGGTATGATGGACACTAGCCGTCCTCCTAAGGATGCGCCTAATCGACAGACCATCGTCAATGGCCGCAAAAATCCAAGTCAAGGTCAGGGTTAGAATTAAATTTATAAAAATATTTTCTTCAAAGTACTTCGCCAAAATAATATTATTTACCTGCAGTGCTAAAACGTTTGTTTGAAAAAAAAGATGAATGAAAAGGTTTCAAAATGTTTTCAGCAGTGACGGGGCAAGTTACTGAAAAATCCATCAGTCCCGTTCGGCAAGTCATTGTCGATGAGGGCATTATTGGTACGAAATAAAATATTCATACTTTTTCTCCCAAAAAAAATTCCTTTTTGAATTTTCAAAACCTCATTTTAATTTTGTCTAGCTTGAAAATGTATCCAAGCAAATATTGTTTTTACAGAGACTTTGCTTGAAAAGATTGACAATCTGGAACAATTGGTTGGAAAAGTCTTCAAAATTTTGGCCCAAGCTCACCCTCTCTTTGCCGAAGGCTTGAACAACTCAGAACCAGGACGGGTTAGATTGCATTCGTTTTTTATAATACGTGCAAATTTTTGTTAAAATTTATGTAAACTTTTGTAATAATAAGAAGCTATCATTATTAAGGCAAAAATGCCCTTTCAAAAAAAAGCAATCCTAAAAGAGGTAGGCTCCTTTGAGTACATAAAATCCCTGGTGCCCGTTGGTAAAAATAAAAAATATAAGCGGATTGAGCATAAAATTTTACGGGGGTTTAGATTGTACCGAAGACAAAATATCAATACGTTTACCGAATAAAAATCAGAAAGAAAATCTTTCACATGCGAGAGATCCGACTTTTGTATTATTTTTTTCACGGAAAACTTTTCGAGTTGAGTGCCCAAACTCTTAGAATAGTCTTTTACAGCTATAAGGTTAAATTTTATTTCTTTCCAGATTTTTTGGCCCAGCAGTTTGGAAACTCATTTTTTGTACCGTATTTACAGTTTTTGTATCCCATACCGCAAACCTTAGGAATTTTTATTTGGGTTATTAAAGCTAAAATTTTTCAAGGTTTTTTCAAGCAATAGTTGTAAACAAGTAGATAAAAGACCGCGTGTGGAAATTTTGTAAAAATTTTACCGTTAATAACCCAAATGAAAATACCTAAGGTTTGAGGTATGGGATACAAAAACTGTAAATACGGTACTAAAAATTAGTTTCCAAACCGCTGGGCCAAAAAATCTGGAATGAAATAAAAATTGACCTTATAGCTGGGGCTGCTCTTTGAGTAAATGTGCCTGAAATTTTTTTTTGCTTAAATACATGTTACCGCTATGCAGTCCTTTAATCGGATATGTTCATTTTTGTTGTTTAAAAAAGGTTCACATAGGCCATGGTGTGTTCATTAGTGCGAAGGATGCGATATGTATTGGAAGCCTCATTGGTCGGCCCCTAAAGGCCGTGCGTGATCTTGCCATTTGCGTTTTCACTGCAGAAACTCTTTCTCGAAGTTGTGTCACTGGTAATAAGTCCAACGCGCACAAATCGTTGAAGGCAAAAGAAAAGTTGGATGAAACTAAGCTGAGCGCCGTTATAGGTATACCTTTCCTTGAATTTTTTTAAAAACTTGATTTTTCTTTGTAATATTTGCTTTTTGAAGCTGCTTAAACGATCCTGACATCCCATAAAAATTTATGTATTGAATGCAATTGCAGAATTTGTGATGGCCAGCTATCGTGCTAAGAAACCAGACATGATGTTCACTCGCAAAGATAATACGACAGCAGAGCTAACGGTGAAGGAGCTCAAAGCAGCGATTGCACAGGAGTGCGGCTACTTGTCAAGACCGTCAAAGTCCGAAAATGATGCTTAAAATATCATTTTAACTGATTATTATATTATTATGCATTATAATTATGACTACATTGCTTATTATACGTTAGTAATAATAATTTTGTCTTCAGCATTTCTATAAACGTAATTTTAGACATTTTCACTAAGTAGCTTCACTGATATCAGTTATTATTATAATATTTTCGTACTTTTAAAACTGACACTGTATCTTTATCATTTTGTAATTTACATATTGTACCCATGCTTGCATTTAAGATATTAAATGTGTATTGTTGCATTGAACTTGAAACGAATTAGGTACACCATGCGCTAGGTAAAAACTCTTTAACCCTTAGGCTGCTTCTCCACATTACATTACATAGTTTTCAGGGCGATTTTGCACACCCGTACACCCGCTTTTGATATGCCCATGGGTCCAGCTGCATTGACGTTCCCCAATTTTATGTGTTCCTCGCCGAATTTGCCGTGATCACCACGAGTCTTCCCAAAGTTTCAACTTGAATCGTAAAATCCGGAGGGATTCGCCGAGATCACCACGAGTCCGCCGAGAATTTCAACTTGAATCGTAAAATCCGGGGGGATTCGGCGTGATTACGACAAGTCCGCCCAGAGTTACAACTTGAATCGTGAAATCCGGGTGGATTCGCCGTGATCACGACGAGTCCGCCCAGATTTTCAACTGGAATAAAAAAATCCGGGCGGATTTACCGTGATGACGACGAGTCCGCCCAGAATTTCAACTGTAATAAAACAAATCCGGGCGGATTTGCAGTGATCACCACGAGTCTGCCCCAGATTTCAACTGGAATCAAAAAATCCGGGCGGATTCGCCGTGATGACGACGAGTCCGCCCAGAATTTCAACTGGAATCGTAAAATCCAGGCAAATTCGCCGTGATCACGACGAGGCCGCCCAGATTTTCAACTGGAATCGTAAAATCCGGGCGGATTCGCCGTGATCACGACGAGTCTACCCAGAATTCGAACCTGAAATCGTGAAATCTGGGCGGATTCGCCGTAATCATGCCTATTCCGCCCAGAATTTCAATTTGAGTGGTGAAATCCGGGCGGATTTGCCGTGATCACCACGAGTCCACCCGGAATTTCAACTGGAATCATAAAATCCGGGCGGATTCGCCTTGATAACGAAGAGTACACCAGAATATTAGCTTGAATAGTAAAAAAAATCTGAAATTTGGTTTTCTGTCCATGGGGCGCAAAATCTGGGTATTTTTGTGTTTTTATTTCGAATTTCTGTAGAAAAGCGTTAGAAAATTAAAAGAAATTTGTCTATAAAAATTCAATAGAAAGTCAATTGTGATTTATCTTTAGAAAATGTTTTGAAAATCGAGAAAATTTTGTCAATAGGAAATCAATTGAAAATCAACTGAATATTACCTTTAGAAAATCAAAAGAAATTAGTCTTCAGAAATTTTATAGAAGTCGTATTCATTTTTCAAATTATTTTGAAAACACCCTACCCAAAGGCAAATAAACCATAGGATTCTATTGCTCGATCATTGAACTTTTCCATAGAAATTTTCTATCGGCCAAAACCATAGAAAACCTATAGCATTCCTATAGACTTTTAATGGATTTGAAAAATCAAAGTTAAAATCCGAGTTTTATTGCTTCCATCGATAAAAATTCAATGGAATTTTTACAGAAAAATTTAAAAAAGACTATTTAAAGACTTTGATCCGCTAAAAACTATTTTATGCAAACATTTTTGCCTAAATGGACCCATGCACTTGCTCAAGTTGGCCCAGGCCCTTGCCCAAGTTGACGGACACTTTTGCCTAAGTTGACCGATACTTTTGCGCAAGTTGACCGGTACTTTTGCCCCACCTGACCGGTACTTTTGCCCAACTTGACCGGCACTTTTGCCCAAGTTGGCCGACACTTTAGCCCAAGTTGCTTGACACTTTTGCTACAGTTGACCGACACTTTTGCCCAAGTTGAACAATGTTTTTGTTTAGGTCGACTGATGCTTTTGCACAACTTAACTGATACCCCTTTCCAAGTTTACTACTTGGGACTTAACTCATCGTCTTTGCCATTTGTTTAGGAGACAGAAAGATCGTACTAGGTTGTTGTACTCATTTCGTCTCGATTTTTTCCAAGCATCCCAGAACCTTTACCCCAATCCTAGATCAATGGGATACAGAGGCTGAGTTTACTGTCATATGAGGCTTACTCCATCATACTTTTTTGTACATCATGGATCGCGGAAAAAATACTCCAATCGTTAAATTTGTCATTAGGAGTTCCTTTCTTCTTGATTAAGAAGTGTGGCCATCCATTTACTAGTGAATTTGGCTAATGCCGCCGCGACTCGTATTACTTTGCAATAAAATATTCATTTTATCAGAAAAATTCTACTATATTTTGCTACAGCAACACTTGGTCACAGAACCACTTTGTCACCAAAACTTTTTTGACATATTCATACATTGTCACAATTTTACATGTTTAAACACATTTGACCCGAAATTGAAAACTTTAACCCAAAATTTGAAATTTTTACCAAAAATTGAAAATTTTAACCCAAAATTTGAAATTTTTACCAAAAATTGAAAATTTTAACCCAAAATTTGAAATTTTTACCAAAAATTGAA
>JAQIVE010006902.1:0-11017 GCA_034698285.1 Sminthurinus bimaculatus | reverse complement strand
TTGAATGAAAAACACTTTTTATTGAAAATTCAATATCAACTCAATAATTCATTGATAAAAAATTATTGCCTTTCAATAATATTGAACGCCCAATAATGGCAAGTCTAGTTCTAATATATGTATGCTTCATATTACATAGTTTATAACCTATAACCATATAGTTCTTATCGCTATTTCATCTAGTAAATGTTAATTTAGGACATTCATATGAATTAATTAAATAGAATACTCTCGACGGCTCGTTTATCCTGTGGGTGTTTTCATGTACATAGGTACATTTAGTAAACTCCTTTTTGTCGACTGTTGACGAAACAGTTGTCAACATAAACAAAACAAAGCACCAAAATAAAGGCACAATATACAAGGCAGAGTATGATTAACTCTTTTATAATTTATAATATGTTAGACTATCTACATTCCATCAACTTTGTTCAATGTTAATAGCTATTGAGCATGGACATTGGGCATTAGTTGTGTATAATGGATTAACTGAATATGCCAACAGTAGAATCCGCTTTATTGTGTGTTTGTATTCGGTACTTCGAACAGTTGGTTGCAAATTCTGAATAGCACTTACTCGTATATAAAGGTACAAGAACTAAGAAAAATTGGAGTATTTATAGAATTGCTATAAAAGGAGATGATAAAAGGAGATTATTTGGGAAAAACGATTATTTATATACAACAAACAAATTAAAGGGAATATGTTATGCGGACTAATAAATTATGTAAACTTTATTCGACTTTTAGTTAGTTATGATGATGAGCACAGTACATACTTGAGAACTGAAAAAATGTTCATGATTTAGCCACGAATTGCTCTTCTCATTATCAACAAAAGTTACGGCAGTCATTTTCACTACCACAGTGCTTTTTTTGAAGCTGTGAGAAAGATATCTCAAGTCTCAATCTATCATTAGCTATGTACAAAGAGACTTCCTAAAAATCGATAAAGATGCATTAGTGGTTACTAACTAACCTTTGAAATCGTCATCTATTTTGTAAATTAAATATGTACTATTCATCCTACAGCTTACGCTATGCACCCCCCTTGTGTGTTTATGTGACCTTTAGATTATGTCTTCTATGTACTATGTATACATGAATTGTGTTCTTTTGAGAGGGTACTAAATATTAACTTTCCTAATCTAGATTGTCCATTTACATGCTTGTGAGTAGGCGACAATGTTGCTTATTTAGAAGTGAGGTCGATGCTTCCAATATGAATTACTATTAGACTCCAGCATTTGGTTGTCAATATTTCAAAGGAGGTCATTTGTTGTATGAATTTTAGATGTAAAAAAGTTATCACCATATAAATTTGACGGACCGCCTGCAGGAAAAATCTATTTAATTTTAAGAAAAAGCAAAAAATTTATGTTCAGTGTTTTGTGTAAACTACGAAAAATTCCAAAAGAATCTGCAAGACCTTGCAAACTGTTTAAGTGGAACATGACAACCCGTGTAAGATAGATGTTTAGTACGTTTGGGAAATGTCAAGTGCATCAGAAATGCATTGAACTGTATCAAAGTGAGCCATGAGTTTGAACCCGGGGAACCCAGCTCACAAATATTTACACAATGGGTGAGACAAAACCTACCTGCTTATGCAAAGTCTGCATTTTATGGCTAATAACTCAGCAAACACTGATGGGCAATCATTTGTATGGAAACTCCCCTAAAAATCACATTTTGTAAAAACACCTCTGACAAAAAAGACTTTACCGATTCAAATGTTCAAAGAAACATAAAAACAGGTACCAAAAATACGTCACATGGAAGTATATATACATAAAAAGCATTATATTTTTACAATTATGTACAATGAATGTAGGTTTGTGTATAGTTTCTAAAATCCTTCGATTTGTTTTTGTACCTTCCAAGTTTGTGACTATCTATAGTCACCAACTTCACCGTGTAAGCATATATTCCGAAATCCAACTAAACAATCCAATATCCAACATTGTATAATTTACTGGCAGCCTCCACGACAAGAGAAAAAAGCACACTAATGACTAATATTCTAGAAAATAAGGATAAAACACAAATGTATTTTATACATCTATAGAATTGATAGAAAATGCTTTTCATTCAGGTCTTTCAGGCTTTATTTTCTTTATTCTGTTCCATTCAGCTCCATACCATGCCGTCCCATCCCATCTCCACTATTCTAATCAGAAGCCATTAATTTTAACTATGATCGGGCCCGCTCCAACACTCTGACTTAACTTATGGTAGCAAAAGTACGTATGTATGCACATTGCACATATCTAATAATCTTTATGAAATTCCGTTCATTTGATTTCCAAACTCCAGCCGTTTAATCAAATGAAGAAAATGTACTTTTCCGTGTGTCACTTTCTTACATTAATAACCATGATAATAAAGGCATTTTGTACAATGGAAATTGTGCACACTTCCCCTCTTCTTGGCCTGGTTTGATTTCGTTTGGAGCAAACGAACAGAACGGAAGAGCTAGACAAAGGACACGGGAAGGAAAGAAAAGGAAAGGGAAGAAGAGAAACCAAAAAATCTTACAAGTTTTCGCAGGGGAAAGGATCACGTTGTCATAATTTAGGGAAAAGACGTAATCTTGAGTCAAGTCAAGAATTGAGAAAATGGAGAATGGAGAGCTGAACAGAATGGAATGAAATGAAATAGAATAGAATTGCCACTTGCTAATAGCCTTATACAGATGTACAAGAGGAAGACGAGGAGGAAGAAAAGCGTACAATGCCATTCATACCATATACAATACAGTTGAAAGTAGATACTTCTGCTAGTCTCTGCTGCTGCTGCTGCTACTCCTGCTTTTCAAGGATTGGATCTTGGATCTCATTAGGAAGTGAATTTAATGACTTCCATCATAACACTTTGGACTACTCTTTGTTTCAAGGCGGCTTATCTGATCCCCGTCTTTGTCAAGCCAACTAAAGCAGAAAGAGATAGACAAATATAATATGCACACAATACTAGGTACGATTTATCATCAACTTAATTCTCCCTCTCTCTTACTCTTATATACTTCTCTCCGTCTGATTCTTGTTCTTTTCTAATCGTGTCTTATACATTTATACACGCTCTCACTCTTTGACTTTTACTTTGCATTTGACTTTACTCCTTCTCCAAAAACCAAAAGTAAACTCTGGGGAAACCTTAAACCGAAACCAAAAGTAATACGAATAAAACCACAGAGGGAAGGTCTATGCCGTCTAGTTAATAATGATAGTGGTAGACGGCAGTTTGACATTGAGCGAATTTAGTCTATTAGCCTATAAAGTCTCAACTACAACTCCCAACTTAATATTGGAATGGAAGCAGAAAAGGCCAATAGCTTCATGAATACAAACAGCTGATTATTATTGCACCAAAGTGAAACCGGAACATTCCGCAGATAATTTAATTAAGCTTGTTTTCTCTATACAATCAAATGTGTCTAAAAACTTTTAAAGGACTTTTAACGGTACAAAAGTTTTTGAATCAAAGCTTCTTGTTTGTTAATAAAATTATGCGTAATTCGTAAGTAATTTTAATGTAAGCAAGATTATGGACACACAATTTTTTCGACTAAATATTGTAAAATGAACTTACAGCAGAAAAATTTCAATCCGACACCCACTGTTCTCACTAAACCGCATAAATGGAAAGGTTGGAACCGATTGTGTCGGATTAGCGGGCCTACACTGTAATTTCATTTCTTCACCAAGCCTCCCTAATACTTACAATTATTTTCCTGGCATTACTTTGCACACCTAAATATTAACTATACAAAGCAAAGGAGACTCTTGTACCAGGCTTAAATATTGCGCTTGATATTGCACAATACGTTGTGCATATTTATTTGCATTAGTTATGTACATGTGCACCTTATTTCTTTGGACTGGCGAGACAATTGTTTGGCTGAAGAGAGACGAAATAAAGATAAGCCCACGGTTTACCTCCAGAGCGTCTAAGATTTTGTCCATGTATAGGCAAGCGAGTAGTACCCAAGAGATAGAGGCCTAGATACCAAACACCGTTTCTGTTTGTCATTTGTGTGCGTGAATGCAAATATACATATTTCTCGATCCTTCTTCAGATTCATTGAACAATTATGCACATATCTGTATCAGCTGAGGCGAAGGAGCAGACAAGAGGAATAAGATTAGAGATTAGTCCTCTCTAAATTTGCTGACAGACCGCCGGCGTATCGTTAAGATGTTACGTGAACACAAATAAATTATTAATTAACATTATCACAGATGTGTGTGTGTGGTGTGTGCCTGGGTACATATCTATTCACAAAATTTCTAAGATATACACATATCTGTAGCTTTTCGTCTTTCCTGCCTGCATTTATTATACATATCATCCAGCTTTTGTCGCTTGTCCTCCCTCACTTGTTATTAACTATTTATACAGCGAGAAGATAAAATATAATGTCATATAATAGAATTGCCCTCCAAAATTAACAGTCGTCTTTGGATATCCATATCATACCATAGGTACAATAAAAGCAACACTGGCAATATCCTTTTGATTACCATTTCACTTCAGCAATATTTATTAAGCAGTACAGTACAGTAAGATTGTACCAAAGATATCTACTGGTAGGTAAGTTGAACGTATATGTATTTATACTACGACAGTATTTACAGCAATTGTTTAGGTTGTAGAGAAAATTGATATGAAAATGCGATATACATAGTTTAAAAATAAACTTCAACATTTTGTAGTCACAGTCTTGAAATATAATAAAATACATATTTGACACTCAAAATAAGGGTTTAAAATTAAGAAGGGGATTCCACAATGATCTATCAGTGGAATAACAGAGACAGGCTGAAATCGTCAAATTTTAAAATATATATGCAAAAAGGATGATATTATGCAAAATGCATGATATTTACATAAACCATTACATAATGTATACTGATATACATATGTATGCATGCAGATGATATGATGGAAAGGAAAAAGACTATCATCAATTGCCATAATGTAATGTAGAAAAATAAGGGTCGAGTCCTGAGAAAGAAACTGAAATTGAAACTGAAACCGCTTTTCTCTCGTTTCCCATTCCTTTCATTTGGATTTGTGGAGAAGGAATTCTCCATTCGGAAGAGACAGAAAAAGGGAGTCAAGTGAGAAAAGGCTTGATGAATGAAAATAATCGGATTTGATTTGAGACCCCGAAGAGAGGAAGAGAGAGAGAGAGCAATTTTTATGATATGATGATGATTACGGTGGTTGCTCACTGTTCACACATAAAGCATTAAGTACAAAGTAACTGTATAACAAAGTGTGGGTTAAGTATACATATCATGTACGATGTACGTATATATATACTCTCAATTTTCGTTGTTCAAGAATGCACATACATAGAGGATACATAACTTTTTGTAGGATGGAACTTGAAATTATTACCATTATTATTATTATGAACTGTTCACACTAGTTCACTTTGAGACTGCCACCGCCCATATGTACTATGTATGTTTCACCCCATTCACCATAATATAGGAGCGAGAGATACCATTTCATATTATATTATATTGTAGGGTTTTATTGTTGGACTTTCCCCCCTCCTTCTGCCAGCTTCTTTTTTCTTTCTCTTCGCTCCCGTCTTTGACTGAGCAATAGTAGCGAGACAGACGAGAAAAGGGAATTAAACTATGAGGAAGGAAGGAAGAGCCGCAGTCGTCGACTTGGTCGTCTTTTTCTTCTTCTACCTTTTCTTCGTCTTCAAGTCGTCATGCAGCAGCAGCGATGAGAATGTGGAGAATGAGGAAAAGTGAGCAGTTCAATATGACTGTTTGGATAAGCGGCTTTTGCATACGGCCAAGAAAAAGAAACGACGACTGTGAAGAAAAAAGAAGAAAAGAGTATAAAATATTTTATGCCTTATATTTTTCTCATATTCCACCGCTCAACTTGTCTCTTTACTTTTTCTCGAGTCGCTTTCTCTTTTTCCCTCTTTCTCCAAAACCCTATAAACTTATCCAGCTTCGAAGAGAAACAGACAGACAGTCTCTTTCCATATTCTCAACTTTCCATCTTACCCCGTCTTCTTATTCGTCTCGTCTTATTTTCCGTTCTCCGTCTTCGCCTTCTTTGAGATTCCCCGAGAACAGAGGCAAAGGCAGATACAGAGAGTAGAAGTTTGCCCATCTGAAAATCTTAAGCTGAAAATTTCTCACTAGTTTCTCTCTACAAAGTATAAAGAAGAAGACATCTAAAATATGACGAAACAAAAATTTACCAAGAAAGTACATATACAAAAATATGATACACATACCTATGTAAGCAAAAGAGAGAAGCTCGCCTGTAAAGCACGATACATAAGCAAACTACAAAGGAGGAAAAAAGCTACAAAGTTCACTGTTCAAATTGACACACTAGGGAAAACATTCTGTGGATTATGTTCTTGCGTATACTGAGTTGTCAAAAATTATTCTCTTTTGGAAGCATTCAATCCTGGAAACGTTGAAAATTCTCCGGATTCCTTTACAAGACAATTGGAAACATTTTTGGACTTGAAAGTTCCCAAAGTGTGGATACGTATGTATATATTATGTAGTTTGAACAATTCTGCAGTAAAAATACTACATCTGAGCGTTCTTGATTCTCCCCAATTTTCCACCCCCTTCGTATTTTGTATTATTCTCCTTTTCCTTTTTTCTATTTTATAATCTTTATCTTCACAGCTAATCGCTTTATATGAAGAACTCAAAGAGTTTTCTTCGTCAATTTGCACTTCTTCTCAAAACGCTGAATATCTTAGTGTGTGTAATCGTAGAGAGAAAGAATAGATTAAAGTAATAAGGAATACGAAACTCCTTGAAATTTAGATACACATGTATAGTTATGTACGTACGTATACTAAGCGCTGAAAAAGGAAAGGAAAGAATTTGGGGTTAAATTGAAAATGAAAAAAATAAAGAGCAAAAGTACAAAAATGCAAAATACCTATATAAATATGTATAAAGATCTCGGCTTCCAAATTTTTTTTATAAAAAAGGGGGAGAAGATGAAAAGGATGAGAACAATAAATTAAATGAGTTTATACTTCACAATGCCACTATGGTGTTGAATGTATGTATGTATTTAAATAGCTGGTGGTTGAAAGTAAGTAAGTTACATATACCGTTGACTACGGTTCTAAGGTTTCCCTTTCAACTATTTTTTGTCCTTTACATTTTGGAACAAAAAATTCACCGACATGAAAGATGTAAGCTCCAGAGGAATTTTATGCACGTATATAACAAGAACAAAAAGCAAACCATCCTCGCTTTTCGCCAAAATGTGTGTGGAAAAATTTGAAAACTTAAATATCCTTCTTTTTGTATTGTAGTGTACTTGTTCAAAAATGCTGAATTTACATTGTTAAAATTGCACAGACTACGCAAATAACGTTAGGTAGGCGTGTGGTAATTGTCAAATGCAGATACATATAGCGTTTATAGTAAAAACTCCGTTTCATCTTGATTTTTCCAGTCATATCGGTCAAATTAACCCTCTTGTAGGCGCAAAGTTTTCCCAATTTTAACTGCACACAATTTTTAGTATACTACCATTTATTAACGGTTCAATTTTGCTGTTTACACTGATCTGTTTTTCATATAATTTCATTCAAAATATGTAAAAAAGAAGTTCAGTTGCAACATCATTGTAAAGATATATGCAAAGCGTGTATAGTGTACATGATGTGGATTCCCTTAAGCTTGTGGTTCGTTTAGTAATAATAATAATAATAATAATATCACCGGGGTATGTATGTTGAGGTTTCCTGTCTGACTTTGACTCACTTCATCTTGTCTCCTACCCGAAACTCGTTTCACTTATTTATTTGAATTTTGTTCCTTCTGCTTCTTCATCCTTCTTCCTTTTCCCATGTACAAGATCCATAAAATAAATAAAAAATATTCTCAATGTGCATACTTTGGAATTCATAAAAGGGAGAGAAAAATTCACGGTTGTGGGGTTTTTTTCAATGTTTTCCCCTTCCTTCCGTCCTCGAACAAACCTAAAAAAAGCCAGCAAAAGCTTTGAATAAAATAGGCATAGCAAAAAATGGGAAAGTCCTCCCATCTACTTACTTATGGATATGAGGCAAAGACAATGAGGCATAGAGAAAGAGAAATACGGGAAGGCGGAAGATAATGTATACATGCATAAATATGTTGTGCTGCTGGCTCGACTTATGTTAGCATAATTTTTTAAATACATGCAACGAGGAAAGTTCTGTCTTTTCTATCCACTCTACTTTAGGATACTTTCATAAGATATATATGTGCATACGCTGAATTCTGCCCACGCATACATCCGTATTCATCCTATATACTAAAATGCGTATGCGGTGACCTCAGTTTGTAAGTTCCAGTCTGTAACGATCTGTCAAAAAGAACATTTCCCAACGCTGTTTTTACTTTTAAACAGCTTATTGATTGTAACCTAATTTGGTAATACTTAAGAGTATATAAAATCATATCATTGAAAATATTTCCAGCTTCGTTGATACGAATTATAATTCCTTTAATTTAAATCCCGTCATTTGACGGGCGTCAGAGCTTGTAAAACATAAAACGTGCCCAGAGAAATATCAACTAGAAGGATGAATTGCATTTTGGTCAATGTCTTAATGTTCTAAGTGTACGAATTTGTAAGTGTATAAGTATATTGCACAAACATACTTTTTTATTCAAAGGAAATGTTACATACGTACGTACATACATATAAGGAAACGGAGAAAGAAATAAGCAGGGGGTGCCAAGAATAGTTCATACATACATACATACATAGAATTTTTTATACGCATGTACATCTATATGCATATGTAATATACTTTGATTCAAAAAAAGTAGTTGAGTGGTGAGTTTTTTCTCTGTATTTTAATGTTGGCTGTGGATTTGTCGGGTATAAAAATCCAGATTCTTAGGTTTAAGCATACAGAGAATTCAGAGAATACACATACACACACACAGAGGATAGATGAAATTATGATATTATGTGTGTTTGGACCTGATTTGCATTGGACGCGATAGATTCTGGGGTTGAAACCGTTCCGAGGTATGAAATATGTGCAGCCATTATGGCAAGCAAGCTGTGAGTTGGAGAACAATTTCTCGCGTAAATATGGTAGTAAGCCCGACATATTTGCATAAATATGTCTTTTCAGCATCCATCAAAATGATGAAATGGTCCTAACCTCAGAATTTGCTCACGCATCATAGAGACTCTGCATTTTTCATGTGAGCTTCACCGGCTCTTTCTCTTGTGCCCGGTCCCCTTCCTCGTCTTCTTCCCTTTGCCTGTACTTATGTATGTACAGTACATACAGATCTATGTATATAACTGTGGCTGGCGAATTCTAACCAATTCAATGTTGAATATTTGTATACATATTATGTATGTATACGTATATCTTCTTCGTCTTCGGACTGCTTTCGCTCCACTCCAAATCTGAATCCAAATTTTTTTTCTCTCGTTCACTATTTCTCTTTGCATAATTTTTTCAGAGTCTTCTTAACTGTATTACATATTACATTGCATTGCACTGCATGGGATGATCGTACTTCCTTTTTCCTTCTATAGTCCTTTTCTTCTCGCTTTGTCACTCTCCTAAAATTTGTACATACACGTTACACATAGCTCCACTTCTTCCCTTTATTCCTGCATGCTCCTTTTCTCTATTTTTCTTCCGACTTCCTCTAACAGTCACAATTCCCCTCCTCGTCTCATAATTTGTGGATTCGACAGCCACCTCTTTCTCTCTTTTCCAGTATGCAATATCTCTCCATGTGCGTACATATATTTCGGTACGGAGTTTTCTGTATTCTGGGTTTCCACATTGATATGCAGACCCATTTCACATTCATATTTATGTCCGAACCACAAGCAATACCTTCTCTTTCGCCAGTGTAAATTGTGACCGTTCAAACTCCACTCACTTGAAAGGGACCGAATATTATTTTACATTATACTCTTCTTCAACTCTTTCTGTTCTTTCTTTCTTCCTCTCGGCCTTGTTCTTCATCTTTCTTTCTTTCATCTCTTTTATTTTTTCTCTACTTCTTCTCCCTTTCAATTGTGAGTTATGCTACCAGTGAAAGTGTCTACAGTTATTATAGGAAAAAGTCAAGCCATTCACATTCATTTTGTTTGTCTGCTTGCTTGTATGCATGTACGCATTTTATGCATACATATACGTAAATGTGAAAAATGGGAGTAAAGATAAAAAATACTAGTCTTATTTTTCAAATCTCATAAAAAATACGATATTATTCATACCATTGCAGACTGTGAAATTTTCGGCCATGTTTTTGATACTTGCTTCCTGGCTCTGTGTATTATCGTTTGAGTATATGCACGGATTTAACTAGAAAATATAAAAAGTAAACATTTGAACAGAAAAGTCGGATTCCTGAAAAACTCAAAATTATTTTGATGAAGAAACCAAAGTTTTTTTTATAAAAACTGATTCAAGTTTTCCAATGAAGACAAATGAGATTGCTGAAAATGCAAATAAAAAACTGTACTTTTTTACTTTTGAGTAGTATTCTGTTTGACAAAGATTACGATGGCTTGATTTCGTGTTTTAAAAAAACCAGGAGAAACGAAACCAGAGAAAGTTGAATACTGTGGCAAGCACTTACATTTTTTTGAAAGAATGCTGATGTAAGGTGTTATAGTTATATACGTATCTATATTCATCTCCAAGCCAAGTATTTTTTTGGTGCATACCTTGGAAAAATTCAAATAATATTTCTAGCAATTCATCCAAACAACAGTGTTAACTTTATATTATTAGAATCCTTGCATCCTACTCTATACTGTTTCTAAAAAGCGGTTCCTGATGATTTGTACCTATTTAAAGTGAGAAATTGAAATGGGAAAGGGGAAAGCTTGGAGCACGAGTGTCATCGCCACATTTACTGGAAAAATCTTTGCCGTGTCTAAGAAGTAAGACTCACAAGTAAACCTTTTTTGCTTTGTAATCCGGATTGACCTGAAATTGACACCACTAGTGCGGCTCGGT
>JAQIVE010006901.1:0-11017 GCA_034698285.1 Sminthurinus bimaculatus | reverse complement strand
CCGAGATTTGAGCGTAGTTTTTAGTTTAACGTTACGGGGAATTAAAATACCATGGTAGCAAAAACACGTGGCTCGTCGTTTTGGCAATTCATGCATGAAGTTCTTCTTATTATTATTGTTTATAACTCGTTTATGCGCGTATGTTAAAAATCAGTTAGCAGTTGTACCGGGTGACCTGTATAGAACTGACGTTTTTACATGTAAAAAACATTGAAAAGCGTCAGTTATATACAGGTCACCCGGTACTATACACCGATACTTCGTACACATTGAGGCTGCAAATAAACATGTAGGTATATATATTATAGTTTAGCATGCACATGTAAATAAATGCACTGTTCAGTAAACACTAAACTTGCCTCTAATGTCAAGCACTTAACCATATCACATAACCGTAACTTGATATTTACAGAGGAGATGAGCGATGGATTTACCATATTATTACTTCTGAATTATCTTGCAGAATCAACAGCACACCACAAAATAAAGCGATAGCTGTTTGATCAATGAAAAATCAAAAAAATGGAGGACTATAAATAGCAATATGCATACTATGCAACGTTCTTGTTTACCATATAAGCTTTCAACGTTTAACGAAATTACACCCTCATAACCCATGCAAGATAATGCCATGAAATGTTGTGTGTATTATTTATCGAACGTCACAGATTATGTAACATATTTTTTCAATTTATTTAACAAAAATAGTTTTTTCTGTTGTTCAATATTTTATAATCGTTTATCGTTTTTCTCGCGAGTTTGACTTATTCACCATCGATCAAGCACCGTCTTAGCAACAAGTATAATTAATGTATTCATTACCCCTGTGATGTTTTTACATTTGGCATATTATAATGTCCCGTCTTTGAACGGCTTTGATAATTGTTAAAGTAATGATGTGAATAACTTTTTTACAACCATTTTCCCAACATAGGTATAATTTGATTACAAGAGGTATTATCTAGTAAATAAAACAATAACGTTTACAGTAGCCAATGAATAAGTAGCATTCTTCACGAAAATTATACAACTGTAAACTGCACACTACAATAGTATACGCTTTCAATCGAATTTCGGTAACGTAGCACTGTTATTTCGAGAAATCACGAAAATAACAAGAAACTAAATTACACCGATTCTAGAAAAGTCATTTGTCATTTCGTTGCTGACCTAAACAAATCTACTTTCTGCCAGAATCATAATACACAGAATATATAAAAACTGATCGTCAGGTTTTTGTAAAAAATAAGACTCGATAATTGGCTTAGACTAGAAAGTATAATCGACTTTCAAAACCGACGCGTGCAATATTCAATATTTTAAACCTCTGAAACGACTTGTTATAAAATCTAAAATTTGCTTATGAATGGCATCACACCATTTCGAACATTCCATATAGGCTTTTGACTAAACAGTAAAATTACAACATTAATATAACAGCGCTAATAAATAAAATGAAATGAACACTATAAACTTTCATAGTAAATCAGACTATTTTGAGAAGCATTATAATTAGCCTAATAATGATTATTTCAATTCATTATTAGGCCTCATTCATTTCTGAATGTTTATGCACATTCACTCTTTTGTACTTTGGGTTCGCGCTACTACTACTACTGCTATTACTATTGTTATTACTATTATTAATAGTGTTATTGTTGTTGTTGTTATTACTAGTTTTCCTCTTGGGATTCCGGTCAGTATTTTCTTCTTTGGCAGACTTCCTAGGTTTTCTACCGAGTTTTTTAAGTTCTTCTTCTGTTGTTTCATTTTCAGAAATCAGTACAAGTTCTTTGGCATTTGTAGAGACAACTGGAACGTCTTCAACAGGGGGTTTCGGATTAGGACTTGGTTCTATTAGTAAGACAGAATCTGAACTAGCACTATCACTATTTTCTTCAAGAAGATCATCCTTTATAGTAGTAGTAGTCTCAGGAGTCTTTTTAGCTGTGACTTTTTTCATAACTTTTTCGAATCCATAACGTATAGAACGAATCACACCGGCAGAAATGACACCCTGTACTGTTTGACGTATACTTGCCCCCCAAACAACATCCATAATTGATTGCCTAATAAACGGAGCAACATTTGGTACATGTGATAATTCCACCATGGCATCTTCTACATCCCAATTGCGTGGATCCCGGTAGATTCGACGAGCTAAGGATCTCTGTTTTTTCATGAAAAAGTTAAAAAACACATCAGTATAAGGTACGGTATAAGAAGGGGAAAAAATAAACAATTCGTACTTAAACTTAACTACTTTTTCATTTCATCTCTCTAGCCAACAAAATTAAGATGCTATATAAAAACATATTTTGGAGAAATAATCAATTGCGTACTTGAATTGGATAAGGAAGACCCATTAGTTGTTGTAACCGACCATTAGGATCAATGTCTTGAGTAATTATACCATTTTTATCTACCTAAAAATTAAAAACGATGAATTTTAGAACTTCAATTTCGAAATACTGGCTGTGAAAATATGGGTATTATAATATCATGCAAAGATTGTATGAAGTTGTTATTCTTACTTTTACATATGGGTTGAGCTTCTCTATAAGAGGGGAATAAATTTGATCAAAGTAAGGTACTAATGGCGTCACAATATTCTTAACTTTATCAGGATGCTCTCCGAATTTCATTCTAAAATCCCCTGCAAATGTAAAGACAAAAATCATTGTTTAACAACAGTTTTACATTTAAAATGACAAAGTCACAACATATAAACTAATTGTCAATAATTGGCATGCACTTGTGCTTTTTTGTGTATTGTAATACTAGCAAAACTTACCCATATATGAAATTTCGGTAATGGTATGATAAAGATCCGTTTTTCTCATGCAACGGGAGTTTAATAACAAAGAAGTCTTTAATGCCGACTCGCGATTTTTTAATAAAGCACTATGTAGTTGTTTGGTGGTGGGTCCAACGAGGTCTAATACCGGTTTGTGTAGCCTTCCTGCGACGTATATATGTTTCCAATTAATTAAATCATTTTCTAAAGCTGCTGTACTCATCACACCATATTTAACTAGCTGAACAAATAAACAAATATCATTCTAACATTATACACAAGTAGTAGTAATTTTCCCCTTTTATTATCATTTTTATGCATCTCTCTCCATTCTAACATCTAAAAAACTAAACCTTCATACTTAAGTACTAAGTACGTAGTTTAATAGTGTAAAAACTCACAGTCTCATCCACTTTGACAAAGGGGTTGTAGTAAATTCCACAGGCCATCCGTTCTTGAATGTCTGCAATTAGCTGTGGACCAAAAACTCGAATACCGGAATAATGTGACCGGTTCATTTCGAGATTCTTTGTGTGCCATTTCAATGGATCGTCCACAATGAATATGAGGTCGACCATCTACATAGAAAATAGAAAAGACAAGAGATCACTGCATCACTGCATTGTTAACATTGTTAACACAGAAGACAAAAGAGATGCTCTGAACTTCATCATGTGAAAATTAAGCACATTCATTGCACTTTCATTGACATTTGACATTTGATAATGTAAGTAAAATTAATTTTCATTTTCAAGTAAAAATCGGTTAGATTTTATATTATAAAATTATACCTTTCCAGGTTTCTGATTCTTCTGGAGAAAAACTCCAGATCCATAGGCAAAGCAATAACTGCATTCTGGAGGGAAGTGATGTAAAATTTTGGAAATGGTTAATTTTGACGCCATATAATAGGATAAAATTAAACACTGTGATTATTTTTATGATGATGATGATTTTATCTCTGCTTAATAATTATGTAGAAAAATAAGTAGTGTGAGTTAGCCGCATATTATGAGAATGAGTGTTGTTGGTTTCTGTTTTTTTCGTCATCATTATGACATGATCATGACACATGACTTCATCGTTAAAAAATTCCGCGCACTTGGTCCTTTTGTTGGGTTGTGTTAATGTCAGTTTAAATCCGTAGAGTGGCAGAGTGAGCACCTGCTGTCAGTTCATCCGTTAGAGCTGAACTCAGCCGCTCCCAATAAGCTTTTTGCTTCTCTCTACTCTCGCCTATGTATAATAATAATAATAATAATATTATACTCATCACTTGTATTACACATACTTACTTATAACATCATACACATAAATCGTATTCTACAGAAAAATTCTCTCTCTCTCTCTCTTGTGTTCTTCTTCGTCCTTCACTATTTTTGTACCTGGGATTCCATCAAAGTTTAAGTAAGTTATAATAAATAGTCATTTAAGGAGCTGGCAGGTCCTATCTGACAACTGCAAATCACCATTTTTAATTGTTTTTGTCCCAATTTATCCTCATTTTATTATTTTTTAGGAGTGATGGCGGCAATTAGAAAAAAATTGGTGATAGTGGGTGATGGTGCGTGTGGTAAAACCTGTCTGTTAATTGTGTTCAGTAAAGATCAATTCCCCGAAGTTTACGTCCCTACCGTCTTTGAAAATTATGTGGCGGACATTGAAGTTGACGGGAAACAGGTTAGTTTCATTTTGATATCATCATCTTAATTATGGGCTAATTATTTACGTATGTACCACAAGCCTCAAGTTGTACACAATTTGCTATGATGTGTTTTGATTTTTGATGATTATTTGTTGATCATCAAACTGTTGATGACCAAGAAATATATATATACACAATATATATGATAAAATACTTTTGGTGAACTCTCAAACGTTTATAACAAATATATACAAACAATTAATGAAACAACATTGATGTTTACGTTAGTAAATAAGAAATGATGATTGTTTTGATGCTTAATGTTTGTTTTGATTTGTATTGTTTATAGTTTATAATCTATAATTTGTTTTTGTGTGTGTGTGTGTGTACAAATTATGAAATATAGGTGGAACTGGCTTTGTGGGATACAGCTGGACAAGAAGACTACGATCGTCTTCGTCCCCTATCGTATCCAGACACTGATGTTATCTTAATGTGCTTCTCTATTGACTCACCTGACTCGTTGGAAAATATCCCAGAGAAATGGAATCCCGAGGTCAAGCACTTTTGTCCGAATGTGCCCATCATTTTGGTTGGCAACAAGAAAGACCTTCGTAATGATCCAGCCACAATGAGAGAATTAGCAAAAATGAAGCAAGAACCGGTCAAGCCTGAGGAAGGACGGTCCATGGCCGAAAAGATTAATGCTTTCGCCTATCTAGAGTGTTCTGCCAAAAGTAAAGAAGGAGTTCGTGAAGTTTTTGAAACTGCAACACGGGCTGCTTTACAAGTACGTACAAAACATATTATACATTTAATATTTAATAGTGACAGTTTTAATTATTTTACATTTGAAAGTAGTAGAGATACTTTTTTCTGTTATAGCTTTATAGTAATAATAATATGTGATAGAAACTAACGTCTTCAACATCAATCGATATAATATAATATTCATTTATGGGACTGAATTGTCTATATACAGGCAAATTCCAAACGATAGGGAAATACTTTTTCTATACATAGAGTAGGTTAATCATGGAAGAGGCCATATCCTGGATGTTGTGTATTTAAAGTTTAAAGATAATTCAGTTTTGAGTGTGGTTGAGTATGGCCTCAGAGAGTCATACCTCTAATTTTGTTGTTTACATTTAAATGTTTCGATACGTCTAACATAAATCTCAGAAGAGAACTTATTCACATCCAAATTCAATACTCATTAAGTGTCAGATGTATTTTTGCTTTTATACTCTACTAATTACTATAATAATTAATGATTGAACATTCTACTTAAATACAAAAAACCACACTCGTCCCTAATATAATAATATTGATTATTGATATATTTACGACGTTAGTCTACTGTACTTTTCCTGGAACGATTTTGGTTCAATTAAATCTACATTATATTGTTTACCTAGGTTGTTATGTAACGAAAACATAATATTATCGTGTATTGTTGCTTATGAATTGAGAATAGTGAAAAGTGAAACAGAGTTGTAATCTCTTTGTTTTATTTTGTTTTTACTTTCAGGTTAAGAAGAAAAAGCGAGGAAGATGTAATATTTTATAAGCCCATTTTTGGATGATGACTTTTTACTGTCATCATACAGATACTTTAATCTTGTACATATAGAAAATTAAAATTAAATTTTATTATTATTCATTCTGTTGCTTTTTTTGGTGAATTACACACAAATTAGTATACCTATATACATATATATATTATATTTATATGGATTATATATATATTGTGCGTTAATGAGGATGATATTGCACATTTTCTTATGTGGTTTTATTCTATTTCAAAGTTTCTTCATTGTGTACCCAATTTAGCATCTTACTTAATTTTATTTATTTGTTTGTATACAGTTAAATATGCAAGCAATAAATTATCAATAACATGTAAGGACTTTCAACGCAACGAGTTTGAACTTTCTTCTATAATGCCAATGACATGTTTTGTATCCTCGTTTAACTTTTCATTTTATTTCAAGGGTGTGTAATTTTATTTTTTAAAACCTGGTTCTGAAATGCCAGAACACAAAGAGGAGAACCTTAATTTCGCTGATAATAATACAAGGAGGATAACTCATGTTTTCCTTCATTGTCTGAAAGAAACAGAACTTTTCGTATTTTCGATATCAGAGAAGAAGAGCATGAGTTATTCTCCCGTTGTATCTTTTACAAAATGAGAGTTATCCCTGTGTTGTGTTCTCGCAGTTTAGAAAAAGTTTTAAAATTAAAGTTTACATTCTCGATATTATCTTCATCGGCAATCGTTAATTTTAATTTCGAAGAAAAGGTGGTCTGACAAAATCGTTTTAGAGATATTATCTGTTAAAAATTTTAGGACCCTAGTTGATGTAATTTAGGGTTTTCGTAAGTATTATAAACACCGCGTCCAAATATTTTTGCCCTGATTCATCTCAAAAGCAACAGAAGAAGTATTTTTAAATTCTATAACGAAATAAATTGAGGGCAATGGAAAATGCTTTTCTCGCTTATTGTCCATTCTCCTAACAGTATGAGGACCCCGAACTGCACGTGAAAAAAATCAGCGCTGATTATGATTACTCACAATTAATAATTAATGAATATGTATTTACAAAAACTGAGATTTCTCTGTATTTTTATGCTGATTCACCTCGTTTAGAAAAGAATAGCTATACGAAATTTCGTTCTTTGTTCCTTTGTTT
This sequence comes from Sminthurinus bimaculatus, assembly GCA_034698285.1. NCBI lineage: Eukaryota > Metazoa > Arthropoda > Collembola > Symphypleona > Katiannidae > Sminthurinus > Sminthurinus bimaculatus. The sequence goes on along the minus strand of JAQIVE010006901.1, from coordinate 3,879 downwards.
AAAATTAGTTTTCTGTAGATTTAGAATTTTTGAAACGAATACAAAAAATAAAATTTTGAACACAGTGCTTATGACTCATGCCATTACAACTCTCAATTGACATCTAACTAGTAAGTAAGTACATAAGTTGAAACTTGAAGGCAAGGGATTTTTGGAAATGTACTGAAATATAAATGAATTTCCAAGTAGAAATGACTAAACGTTGCAAGGAAACATTTTGCGTGTGGATGCAAGCTAGTTAACTACAATGTAAGCAAAATTTTGAGGTTCGTCTGCAGTATTTAGGTAATTATCGTTGTAATGTAGGTATTTTTAACTATTTTACATTAGCCATCGGAATCAAAGCGCAAGCTTTGAGGTATTTCGCGAAATCTTGCGGTATAATTTTGTCTGGATCTTGTTTTACGTAAACTGCACACTATACTAAATCAACCAATTTTTTCCAGGGGGAACTGTTATCCAATTTATTTAATTCATTCACAGATGATTATTCCTGTTTTTCAAGGGTAATGTCACCAAAGGTCATGAGGAAATTCCCTGGATTGGAATTTAGAATTTAGATTGAACTGAAGTTGAGGGAATTGGATTTGCTGAACCAACTGATTCATTTTTTCGTAACCATAGTGCAGTAACTTTACCAAAGTTCTCTATTTGTTTAAGTTTAAACTTATTTACATTCCTAATTGTTCTTGTAATCACACATCACGATGCGCATCTTCTCTGCTGACAAAAATTACGGAAAATACCTAAAAACGAAGTCGTATGAAAGCATAATATTATATACATAGACTTTGAAAGAGTCAATCTTGTGTGGAATGTAAGGAAAAATGTAAGGAAAACGTTAACATGATATACGACATAAATATGACACATGACACAACGCTTGACAGCTGACAAAGTTCTAAATAAAACAATCGACTATTAACCCCGCTGCATTGTGATTCCTGGATATTGGATATATCCGTATAAATAAAGAAACATTGTTAGAAACAGGTCAGCAGGTCAATAAAATAATGTCTTACTGCTCAGAATCTCGGAATCCATAAGGTTACACACAGCTTACAATCAATAAAGCGAGTAGAAAATGTAGGGCTAAAATGTACAATATCTGTATACAAAAAGAAGCTAAATGTGATGTGTCAGATTATACTTATACAGATTGCACAGGGATTTTTTATGACTGTAAGTTAGTAAAAAATAAGAAAGATGAACGAAGAAAGAAGAGAGACGACAAATAATAGTTTTGCTTGTTAAAAAGTGAATCTCTACATAATATATATATACACCTCCATATATTTTTGTATGCATACTATAAATTATATACATACATTATGCCTATCGGCTTGCCAGTCGGATGACCCGAAGAGGAGATGACTAATAGTTAATAATGTGTAAGAGGTTTATGTATGTACATGTAAGTAAGCGTGTATAAAAGATAAAAATATATGCATGTATATGCTATACCCTATACATTATACACACACATAATATGTATCATACACATTTGCGTGTAATAGATTTGTTTACATTTTTATTTTAAGCAGTCAAAGTTCTATATTCTACGTTATTATTAGTGGTGGCAAATCGACGCACAGAGCTAAAAAGAGGAATCGCACAGCATATATTACCGTAGGATGTCCATAATAACTATGATGCTAAATGATTTATATACATGATAAATACAGTGTAGTTAGCTATAGTTATTGATAATATGAGAGAGAGAGAGAGAGAGAGAGACTGGCAGAGCGCAAAGCAAATCGTAAATAGTAGATAGATGGATAGATAGATATTTTGTGAAAGTACTATGTACTATGTACTGTACTGCTTCTACTTACTATCAAAAGTCATTTCATTCAGTTAAAGGTAGAGAGAGAGAGAGAGAGAGAGAGAATATAGCGATAAAAGTGTTTTGTGCACAGGTGGAAATGCAGAGTAATACATGTTTACAAACATAATATTATACATTATACACTACTGCGAGCCACATAGTAATTCATAGTGTACACAGGTAGATTTTAGTATTTTCTGTATAAATGCTGGATTTATACTTTGCTTTTGTTCATCATCGTCCTTTGCTTTTCATTTTGTTTTCATTCGACCATACTTTGCGTGATTTAGAGTTTGCTTCATGAAAAAAATTTACTGCTCATTTCACTTCCCCTTGCTTTCCTCTCATTCGGAATTGAGGAAACTAAAAATCAAAATATTTCGAACTAGCGAAATATAAAATATAGACTCGATATGTAACAGTATAAAAACGGCAAACCGAGCAACAAATAAAACATGAAACATTAGAATTGCAATGTAAACGTGCAACACATAGTGATATTTTGCTCATTTTAATTTTTATACAAATAAAAACATTGGTGAATTATTATTATTGGTGAATTCTAAAATTAGGAAACACAAAATGGCTTTTTTTGTCGTATATTTAAAATGTGCGTGGCTTCTTAAATATGCAATTAAAGAGGTTACGATTAAAGTCTCATTCACATTATTAATAACAAAAAAATATAACTGAAAACTGAAAGGTTGTATGTTATAGCTAATATATTTTTTAAGCAAATTTTTTTATCATTAGATCTCGAATGTATTAAAAAGCATTGGTGACGGAATATTTAATCGTAAGTGGTGGTACCACCACACACTGTGAATAATAAACAAGAAACTATATAGATAATATTGAAATTTATTTTAATAATATATAAGATCAAAACTAGATAATATAAATACCTGGTTTTAGTACTTGCAATTAGGTCAATAATAACGATATTATTTTAGTTCATGTGTAGTAAGAAGTCAAATTGTGACTTCTATCCTCTTCCTCTTCACGTCCTTTTGCTGAAAAGTTGAACTGGTTTCAACTTTTCAGGAAAGTACAATGATGCTGTCATTTTGCTTTGATCTCTACTTTTTTGCCTACTGTAAATCGAAAGGAAAGCAAGAGGAACGCAAAATGATGTGCGAGTGAAACTGGGGGGAAGTTGGGGTTACTTGAGACAGGAAAGCAAACTGTAAATCCAAAAGCAAAAGCAAGACAAAAGTACAGTAGGAGGAAATGACGAAAAAAGCAAAGTGTAAATCCAGCAAAAGTCAGCACTAAAAGCACACTGAGATATTCCATGTGCTGTATCCGTATCCTTTGGTTGATTTTTACTTGTGTGTTTGTTGTCGTTCGTTCGTGGAGCTCTCGCACTCTTCCCTTTGCCACTGCCTTTTTGAGACTCTCATTCTCACTCACTTTTGTGCACTTTTACTATTTCAATTGCATTTTAACTGTACGTTTTGTATATGCACTATGCACAGTCTTGAGCTTCACCCCTCTCAATTCTCAATCTCTTGTATTGTATATCCACCTCAGCTCCTCATTGTTGTAAATAAGTACCCACAAGCATAGTGCATAAATAATGTTATACAAAAAACAGCCCCCCTCCCCCCCGAAAAGCCAAAGGAACAAACCACAACTTACTATAATATATATTAGTTATTTTTTCCCCTCTTTTAAGACGACGACGACAACCACCACCACCATCCACCAATATTACATGTATGTACTTTATGTATGTATGTATGCATGTATGCATTTTAATGCCTGCAATAATGTTTAGCTTGACTTAAGATACTTTAGTGTACTTTGTAGTCTCGTGGACGAATGGACGTGTGAGGACGGTCGGAGGAATAAATAAACCAAAACAAAACAAAAAAAAACTATAATATACGGCAAGGATTTACGAGACGAGACTTTTGTGTGCTCCTTTTTTAGGCTGGGAGGCCGCCGCCGCAGTCGGTCTCAAAAACTCATTTTACCTGGAGTGTATCGTTGATCGTTGTTGGCCTTGGCTCAGACGGGAGCTGACAGTGGTGGAGAGAAGATAGATA
>JAQIVE010006900.1:0-11020 GCA_034698285.1 Sminthurinus bimaculatus | reverse complement strand
AAAATTCAGTTAATGTTTCTTTTTTTTAAAATTTTATATTTATAAATTTGTTCTTTTAGGTATTAATTATTTCATTACTATTAAATTCCACCTGTATGACAGATTTTACTTAATTATATGAAATATTATTTGTTTTTAATAGTTTTGGTAAAGCTAGATTGATATAAGTTCCTTTTAGATAGGTAAGCATGTTAGTAGCTTTTTTATAATCAGATGTATCTTTTATGGCCATCTTAAATAGTCTTTACATTTCCTCTTCAGTAATAGTTTAGTAAATTAGCAGTTTTAAAAAGTGTGGAGTTTCTACCATTCCTGAAAAAACTGCTAAAAAAGAGAGGTAAATCATTTTTTATTAAATTATTCCTTATTACCTATAGGAAATTTTACTTTCTAGATAAACTTAAGCCCTATAATATATATTTATATCTCTCTAACATTTCATCTGTGCATCATAAAAAAAGGAGGAGGGGATTTGTTTTTGTTATGTTTGTAATATTTGTGTCACCTTTCTCTCCTTTTTCGTCATCGTCGTGCTAGTTGTTGTTGTTGTCGATGTTTGTCAGCGTTTTACTTTAACAGTCCACACTTCCTTATGGAAATTCTTTTGGTTGGATTACCACTCGGATCTCCACACTCACTAATCTTGTCAACAATTTCGATTCCTTCAAGAACATGTCCAAAAATACCAGTGAACCCGGGCATGTCTTGGAGAATGATGCGAAACTGTGAACCCACTAAACCTTTAGAATCGTGTCTCTTCTGAGTTCGCCTCATTCCGATTGCTCCTCTTGTAGCTGGTAAACGGGTGTCTTCCGGCATAAAAAGACCTTCTTCATATATTGAATGCCCCCCTCGTCCGTTATTATGCTCAAAATCACCTGTTATTACCTGTACAATAAAAATAAAACCACAAAAATGACGATTATATTTTTATTAAAATGCGTTATAACTTTTTTAACCAAATTTAAAGTCTGCATTATAATTGAACTATGGATCCATGATGAAAAAAAAATCAACGGGATTATTATTTATATTCTCCTACCGATTCTCCTTTCCAACACTGGAATACGACGCAGCCTTGAAATCCGAATCCTCTTTCTTTTAGAGCAAGAGCTCTAAAGTTTTCACACATTCTGGGGGCGACGTCCGGTCTGGTTTCAATGACGACACGACCCATGAGAACTCCTTGAATTTCCATTTCGAAATAGAATCTGGGACCATTGACCAAGGGAGAGTACTTTGGTGGGACTATCGTTTTCATCATATTATTATTTGACATGTTCGTTGACGACAGTCCATTGTAACCCAATTTGGCCTGAGAGTAGGAGTGTATCAGCTTTAATGCATCGGTGTTGTGCTGTCGAGGAACGGATCCCAATGCGTGAAGAGGGGCGATCATAGTTTTGTATAGTACACCCTCGATTTGTTGTTTGCGACAAGTAAGGGAGCTGATGAGAGCCGATAAGTGCGATAGCGGCTCAGAGCTTCCGTTTGCGAGAGATTTTCGGGCACTCGTCAGTAAATCGTGCACCTAAATAGAAAGAAATACCGAGATATTATATTATTGTTGTCTTTCAGCAATTAAAATATGTATAACATGCATGCATTATATGCACGTTTGCAATTCTTAAGTATCTTAACGCATTTTTGTACGTACCTGCGGCAGTTCAGAAAAGAAGACAGAGCCGGACTATATTTTTTCAAAGAAAAAAAGGAGAACAAAATTATATTATTGCCATAATGAAAATACAAATTTCCTCACACAGAACACAAAGTTGTGGGCAAAAATGCATAGATTATAGAATAGCAATACATAGTTTTTAATTTTTCGATACGTTACACGGAAAAGTGTGCGTTCACAATTTGCATATTATGGTTAAAGAATACAGTAATTAATTTTTAATTTTTATCTATTTTAGTAATGTAATTACCATTAAGTCTTCTTCGAGATCCCGTTTAACGATGGAGAGTGCGTCAATAACCTACGAAAACAAATAGAAAAAATATTTCAATAAAATGTTTAGTTTTCTAAAAAAATAAACGTGTACATAATATCATATTATGCGTTAAAAACACAAACCACCAGTAAGCTACCAGAAAAGCTGGCAACATGTAAAAATAAAAGACTTGCGGCTATTCATACAATACACTATCTAAAACATGAATTATTATTAGAATAAATAATACGCTAAAACATCTCTTTACAACATACTTCAAAGAGTAAGAGGTTTTGGTTTAGCAGGATATTCAAAATTTACTAATTAAAATTGTGAAAAAAATTTAAAGGCAAAATTGTGTTTGGAAGGTATCAGAAAATCAGAAGCATAAAATATTCATTCAAAAATATTCAAGTAGGGAGCTACTGATAGTGATGATATTGTCAACTAGAATACCATGCTTTGATAGTCAAAGTTATCAAAAACCATGGAAAGGTTACTTTAGTTCATTTGAAGAAATGTTTTTTTCAAGTCTATATTATTATCTATTATTTAGCCTTGGAGTTTTAACTATAACATACAATATACAATATGGAATTTTTTTTAAAAACCTACCTTAAGGATTAAATCCTGTTGTTTCCTCTCGTATCGGTAAACTTCATTTAGGAGCTTTCCCACGTGCAAAGTCTCATTCTCAAGGGTCAATGCGAGAGACTCTGACATTTCTTTGAGTGAACGTGAGGAGTGACCACGGGAAGTATGCTCCTGCAATTTTTAAAAATAAAGTATAAATTAGAAGCATAATACTATAAGTAAAGCATGGGATACAACTCAAAATGCATGTGTAATTGACTTTATACATGTTACATTTTACATGATGCAATCGGAGAAAAATGTACACAATACATAGTACTATTGGGCGAAAGATTTGTTATTTTCAAGTTCTGCTAAAAACTAATATCTACAACTACTAATGCCAACATACTTAACTATATATTGTAATAAAATTGGTTTCTATTTTCACGTATACTGCACGTATGTTATACTTCATTTTGTTGATTGATATTGATAGTATGCATATATAGCGGTCATTTTACATAAATAGTTTATTTTACATTATGTAAATTTGTTTCAAAAGAAACTTGACTGATAAGATAAAGAGAGGGATGCATAAATACATACATTGATACAGTTAAATAATGTATAACCTTTTATATTTTTTCAAAAAATAGGCTGTAGAAAATGATTCGTAAGTAAAAACTCGGAATAACTATACTACTTACTATAGATACTACAAAAATAACCTTTCTCAACTATTTCATGCTTGACAGTAACCACAAACTATTATCTTTCTACTTTAAATACATGCAGCGTTGTCTCCAGATCTATGTAGATAATAATAATATGTAACAAAATGTATATATTATTATAATATATATAATACTAATTTTTTCTTTACCTGAGAGCAAACTCGGCAGAGACTTTTAGAACAAGCCTCGCACCATGTAACATGAGGCATGGCATGAAGAACACATGAACTTGAGGTTTGGTTTTGATCGTTTGATTCGTTAAGTCTCCAACCTCCGACCAGGGACAATAAAGTGTCGGCTTCATCCTCCGACCATGACGATGACTTTTCCGTTTCTTGTTGCGCACTTCCCATTTTTATCTTTATATGTATACATACAGAAAGAAAACAAACAATGAATATTAAATTACCAATTTTTTCACCCAGCGTACTCATACAATTACAATATAATAATAATAATAATAATAATAATGAAATGCCGCATTCCACCAAAAAAAAAGCAAATACTACGTAATTTGTAATTGTATACTCTACATATATATATGTATATATACATAATTAAATTTTGATTTTTTTTTCAACTTTTCTACAAAGCATAATAAATAAAAAGAATAAGTAATGATAAAAGAATAATAAAAAAAATATATCCCACCATCCTTTATAGTTTTGTGTAAAGAAAATTTTGTATATTTTTTGGTAAAAAAAGATAGCATCAAAAAAATAACATGCTTCAATCACACAACAACAAAAGTCTTGAAGAGATTGTGAGAGACAGACAGAGTGAGAGAGAGAGAATACACACACTTGTGATGGACGGTGGTGATGGATCTCTAAGTAAATCAAAAAAAGTAGTAATTTTAGAATGCAGAAAAAATATAGTAAACAAACACGAGTCTCAATGACCAATACACCAAAGTATAGATTGAAATGTCGGGAATAAGTTGGGAGGGTTGATAATTGTGACAAAATGAAAATTTTAATAAAATTTTAACTATTTGGCCGGCGTATTTAAATATCCCACACAATTATATAAGCCGGGCACAACTGCATGGACTTTAATGGGGAAAATTTTCCAGGAGTACAATACATACACACACATATTACATATATACTTATACGTACAACGTACTTCTTTTACAACAGAGAGAGAGACTCAAAGGGAGAGAGGGAGAGAAAATTAAAAAAAATATTAGTTGACAGTCAAAAAACTTACCAATTTTAACACTAGTAATTGCAATTCAGAGAGTTAACACTAATTCACTTGTTGAAACACAATGTAAAATCAAATGTCATTTAGATCAAGTGGTCAAAATTTAATTTTTCTCTTAAAAATACAACACAATTTTTTATTCTTAAAGAGAGGTGGAAAATTTTCTCGTAGATTTTTCGGCGGCCTCCTATATACTATTTTAGTGTGTGTGGGTCTTTTGCGTTTTTGTCTATCTCTCTCTCTCTATTCTATTCTATGTCTCTGTACTCCGTAGTTTGTGAGTAGCGGCGCTGCTCGGAGCCGAAAAAATCAAGCATGCAGCATGCACACAGGCTTTTACAATCATCATGTACTGTGAATATGACGCTATGCCGAAATTGCCGTGGGTCTCGTGACTTTTCCACCCGGGACTCTTGAATCCTTTTCGAATTTTGTCGAATTCGTTCGACAAAACCATAGAAAACTCTTTGTTATACTCTTACAACATGTTGGCCCTTGATCATCATCATCATCATCGAAAATGCTTTGAAAACCTAGCACTCTATCGTATATGGAAAAACACAGCAAAACGTCTCTCTCTGTACTGCGTCATAATCTAAGAAAACGTATGTGTACAACAAAAATCCAAAAACGTTCTCCCAGTACGTTCATTTCATCAAACCTAGCACAATTTTACCTGGGGCCAAATTTTTTTTAAGAAGTAGCACACAAGGGAACGAACGGTCGGGACAAGACACAGAGAGAGAGAATTATCGTTTTACGTTTTGTAGTAGCATTTAGTCCTGGTGTCTTGGTAGTACATACATAATACATATCCTTAGTTAGAAGTCTTAGTATTAAAAGTAAAGCCAGTATTATAGATTATGGTACCTGTCTATTGTTGTTTGCTTGCTTATACTTATATTTACTTGATGCACACAAGTCAGTACTATACATGCATACATACATAAATGCATACTGTAGGCATACATACATAATACATATAATATATATTATAAAGGTGAGACGATGGTTGAAAAGAAAAAAAAATGCTAATTGAAGAAAATTCCTTCAAGACCCTTTTTCTTCATTAATGGCTTGAGGCAATCTAACCTCACCTGTCCTGAATCTCTCTCTCCCAAATACTTGAACACATACATACTTAATACTTACTTACATACTAGTACACTCACATCACAAACCAACTTCTTTTTCTTTCTCAATGAATGAGGAAGAGTAAACTCCAAGTATTTTTCTTGATCATTTTTTTATCTCCTCTCACTAACTCTAAACTCTATACATACTACATACACTACATTACACTCCTCTTTCTCTTCTTCTTCTTCTTCAACTGAACTGAACCAAACATATTGAATTGAAGACGAAGAATAAGAAGAAGAAACAAACACTAGCTATAAGATTACATACAACATACATATCCTCATCATCATCATATAATTTACATAGAGGAGGAGGTCAAGTTGACGACGACAAGTTTTAATAATTACATTCCAAGACAGATTGATACTATAGACTGATCGAAAGAGAGAGAGAGAGAGAGACATACACAGACAAAGAAAGTTTAATATAATAATAATACTTCCAGACGTTTTTTTTTAAATATTTAAAATAATTATTTTATAATATTTTATTTCTCCCCATACGTCCCTTCACATACATAATATAGTACACACACACATACATATACCTCTCTCTTTCGAATTCGAACCAAATTGTATTATATTATTGAAAATATATTATTATTGTACAAGTTACCCTCCTTTCTAAACTGAAAATATAAGTGAGCAGCAGATTTGTGATCGTGTTTGAACTTTGGAGACCCCCCTTCTTTTTGACATTATTTGATTTCATTATTGGACATTGGAGAACTGATTCATGGAAGACCAAGGAATATTCTCATAGACCAACAAAAGGACACTGCCAAAGAATTTTCAATATTTTCAAGAAAATATTGAAATAAAGTTTTTCCAAGTTTTTCTTTGGAATTTTATACTGTTCTACGATATAATTTTTTTTTTAAACGCTACTTGTTTTTTTGTTTTTAATCAAGTGAAAACTAACAAAGAGTGTGGTTTGTGGTTGTTACATTTTGTTGTTTTTTTTTGAAAATTATTATTTAATTTGAAATATTTTCAAGTCATCTCATCATATCAATCATGCCTTGCTCGGCCGTTACATTGAGTTTAGCTACGATAGCTGCAGTTGTTTCAGTGGCACTTCTAGCCATTGCTTTCTCTACTGATAACTGGATTCGAGTCGATGTCAAACGGAGAGAACTGGAGGTTAATTAGTTTTTTAATTTAAAAAATATTCTTAAACATATTATAGATACTTTATGCACATGCTCTTTTATCATTCATTGTTTATATATACTGTTTATCAATTATTTATTTTTTGTAGTCTTGTGGTTGTTTTTGTTTAGAAAATAATATTATTATAGTTTCATATTTTACGATAGAATGTTTGCAGTAGAATTTAAAAGATGTATTTTTATAGTGACTAATAGAAAATAGAATGCATCAGTATATCAGTATAGCACGTTCCATTCATGTTTCATGCTCAATGCTCCTTCATTCATTCACTTTTCTCGCATTTGTCTATAGTGGTCTAGTGCACTTGACAAATTCAATATTTATTCACTTGTCATTGTGTCAATGAATAAATAAATATTGGAATATTAGATGTAGTACACAAAAATTTCTAATATTGCAAGATCTACTTACTTCTTACATGTACTACATACATATTATCATACATATTACTTACAATTTGCAGTATATTATATTACTGAGTTCACTGTTCACCTTTTGTTTGTGTCGATTCAGACAGAATTATTTTTGTACTTTTCCAATTACGCTCTGGGCTATGTTATATTATAATACCGAGGTGTTAGAAAATTCATTTGACAACCTGACGATTTGTAGTTTGTACACCTGCCTTAATTTGATATGCAGACACACATGTATGTAGTATGTACCGACATACATGTACAATAATAGCATATTATTATTATATAGAAGCCGTGGTGAGAGGGTCCGGAATTTTAAACCTTTTCCTAGTAACATACTTACGATTTACACACATCATTTGTCATACATATTATCATCATACATCACATCATGCATCCATGTACTTATGTAGTATGTATGTGTATGTATTTATATAGTATTGAGTATTTAGGGTTCCTTTTTGTTTCAAAAAGTTCAAGTAACCGTCTCCAGTATCCGTGTTTAGCATTAACTTAAAATAACGATTCTTTCTCTTTTCCATTTCAAAGGACTGATGTCTTTATATTATAAATACATAATAGACATCATGTTATGGTGTAGCTTTTGATTTTTGATATAACCAATAATGATAGTCTAATTGATGACTTGTTTTAGAAAAAAATGCAATCCGGAGAATTGGATGTGACATCGGATGACCTGGACAAAAACTATTTGTATTTTACAAGAACGAAAGGATTGTTCCGTGTGTGTTTTCCTAATCCACAGTCTAGACCTTCTGGAGGTATGAATTAATATCTAAAACACTATTTTCCAGTTATACCTATATAATATCATGTACTATTGAGCTTCTGTTTACTTCCGGAGAAACTGTTGATTTCTCCTGTATACACAGACAATGTTAAATTCAATTAAGCAACATGGCATACATGTACATAATATTATATTATATTACATGCGTAAATCATGTGCCAAAAAGGTTATAAAATATTTTTCATACCCATATAATATATTATTCCTTTGTTTTTCCAGTTCAACTGTACTTATCACCTGTTGAAACCTACTGCATGAACATTGACTATTTCATACCCGACGAGGGAGAAAAGACCGACGGATACAATAACGATGAAATGGCTAAATTACGTAAGCCTTTTCCTTTCATCTATGTATATTACTCTATATACCTACTCCATTTACTTATGATTATGTATTTACTTAAAGAATAATGTGTGCAATTGTGAATGACAGAAAATACAAAAAAATGAGGAATAAAACTTACTACTGACTTTATTATTATAGCTTTGTACTGTGTAAGCACACAATGACAATGTTTAATGTTTTTAGATATGGGTCGCGCCATGATAGCCTTATTCATTGTCGCCTTCCTCTTTGTCTTCATTGCATTCTGGACTGGAGTTGCTGGGTGCTGGAGACGATCTTCTGGAAATGTCACAACAACCGCCATCCTCCTTCTCCTCACTTGTAAGCTTGAAAACAAAAGCTTCTTGTTATAACTATGTAAAATATCGTATTGAGTAGTAAAAGTAAACGTAAAGTAAAAGTGGCATTATCCTAATATTATACATAATACATACATATGTATTGACTCTCACAGGTTTATTCAGTGCCGGAGGAATGGGTCTGTGGCATGGAGTTGAATATTATGAAACCGAAAAGCTGGTCGGACCCGACTACTACAAGCAATGGCCTCAGGTACTTAGATTAGATTGATTAGCAACTTTTTTCTGTATTTTCCACGTCAGTTTCTCTCTGAATTTTTTCTCCAGGTGGCTTTGGTCAGGTGCATTTTCATAATGAAAAGCGTACTTTGAGCCAACCGAATTTTCTCATACAAATGTCAAAACCGATTTCACAAATACCTAAACTGAATGGAACGTTTGTGCGTCTCAGTCGCCTTGTGCTCTTGCACATGAAAATCAGTTTCGACTTTCGTATATTTGGGATTCGCTTGGTGCAAAGTGCAAACGTTATTTTTCGTATGCTCAAACTGCAACACATTACATGAATCAAAGCCATCCTTAATTTGTTTTTTACCGTTTTTATGATGAAATGGCACATCTCAGTATAATCGTCGTTTATGCAATTTAAATTTAAAGCCAGCGGTTCATTGTTCTATGTTCTATGGTGTTTATTTTTGAAGGGTCTAAATATAATCAAAAGATATTATATATTATGTACTGTGATTTAATGATGAATCTGCCAACTATATGTAAACGTATTATTTAACATATTATGTAATATTTTTATCATTTATGATTATGACGAATATCAAATCCTATCGAAAATGCTATTGACACAAAAAGGCATTGAAAGATGTGACGATGGTGTCCTTTGACTGGAGTTTCTTTTTGTCCTGGTTGAGTGTTGGTTTTTCACTCTTGTCAAGTACACTGTTTGCCTTTGCGGGCTCTTGTATAACGAACGAAAAGAAGGATTTGAATAGTGCCAATAATGCAAATGGACAATATGTTATGACAGGTCAGTTTTTCAAACACTAACTAATCTACTTTTTTTATTTCCACCTCTCTCTTTTTACTCTGTTTTTTGCGTGCGTGCGTGCGTGTGTGGGGGCTTCTACTTGGCATTATCTATTGAATGGGATTGGAAAACGATGCGCTACTTACTACTTACATCTACAATTACTACCGCCAAAACTACTTCTTCTTCTCCTACTACCACTACTGCTACTACCATTCTCATAAATGATACACCACATGAAACAAACAAACAAACATTATGATCCATCCAACCGAACATACAAAAAAAAACAAATGAAACGCAAAAGGGTCTGAGACAAGCGACAAATTTATCGTATGATTGGAGTTACTTTTTGGCATGGACTGGTGTCGGAATGTCTTTAATGTCTGCTTTGCTCTTCAGTGGAGCAGCTCTTTGTCTCAAAAATGAGGATTTTAATGCTAATGGGGGTATCTCGTCGAGTAATAATATGCATTACATCATGCCCGGTATTTTTTATTTTATCTTTTACTAACATTATTATACTATACATTTAACATAATACATAGTTAATAATTAACCATGTGCTTTTTCCTTTAACATTTTGGATTCACCTTTTGGTATAAATTAAGCAATCTACTCCATCGCCTTTTACTTTTTTACTCAGTGATTCCCATGTAAAAGTACTATAGTTCAAAAACTAGAGTTTTTCTCAAGTTGACCGAAAAAAGTGAAAGTTTTTTACCTTTAAATATTAGGATGTTTTTTGAGAAGCTAAAAGAAAATTATCACTAATTAAGTACATTGTTTGAATTGTTATTTTACATTTGATACAGATCTTTCCACTAACATTGCCATTAACCTATTAAACCTTAATATATTTTATATTTTTTGGGAGTTTGCTTATTATAATATATGCTACAAAGTTAACATTTTACCAAAATTAACTTATTATAGGTGAAAAAAAGATTTATATACATCATGGTAAACAGTACTAACCACTAACATTACTCATTCCACGGCAAAATTTTAGACTCTTTGCCTTTTATCTCGGTATATGTACCTAACTGCAATATTTTTAGTCAAAGATTTTTATGGTTGTATGTGTGTGCAGTAGATATCCCCATTTAAACCAAAAGCTCAAAAAGTTAAACCCTTAGGTCGTCATATCGTTCCTTTTGGTTTAAAAAAATTACCCTGAAAATTTGGTCCGGTTTACAGGTCGCGCAGGGTCACTGAAGTTAGAATGGGGATTTACATTAGCTTTCACCAAACAAGAGTGCATGTTTGGGGTGGGGAGTGAAGGGGGGCAGGTAAAATTTTTTGGAGTACCGGAATGAAGTGGTCTCATACCAACACC
>JAQIVE010006899.1:0-11022 GCA_034698285.1 Sminthurinus bimaculatus | reverse complement strand
TAGAAGTTTTGCTTGAACTCTTCATACGGTTTGATCAACCTTCTCAACATACCTGTTACGCAGGGTTCCACTGTTTCGACGATGAAACTCTTGAGCGGCGTCAGAGTGTTTTTGCATGAGCGTTCTGAAATAAGTGACTCCAATCCGTGTTATGAACCTCATTTCAATGGCACAAATCCAGCTCCTTGGCCTCGCCCACAAAAGTGCTATGCTCCATAATCTTCACTTTATGTACTACGCTTTTGTTACTTATTCATTGTACTTTCATAAAAACTCCATGCGATTCAAAGTCCGAATCTTTAAGCGCAATGAATAATGATGAATAATATCTGTTGCGATTTGAAACTCCAAGGTCAGTGATCATAGAAGATCCTCATTACAATAAACGTTTTGTGAAAATTCAACACCGCTTGGGCTTTCAAGTTTTATGAAGCCGTTTAAAAACAAGCTGGATTGTCACTTTTTGATTTTATAGTCGTAGATAACAGCAATTTGTCCTGAAAGGCACATGTTTTTGGATTGAGCATATCTCATAATTCTGCAATCTGCAATTGGAAAATGAAAAACTTGATTTCAAAAATAGCTCAGGATAAACATGATAGCCCTCTGTGTTTTGCACAGTTGGCATCAAAAATAACAACCAGATTCTTCAACTATTTGAATATATAGAAACTAGGAAAGGACCTCGAAAGACTTACTGTGGAACCAGGAAGAAGTTTTATCATTCTGCTCGCCATATAAGCTATCTCATTTGTTCTCTGTAATCCTCGAAGCATTTCGACGTCGTTTACAGAATTTGCTCTGTTGTTTAGATAACGATAATTCAGAACCTGTATGCTTGTGTTTGGTATGAGTGTTAAAAATGTGGCAAACGGCGTCAAAATACTTCAATGAGTACTAACGAGAACGAGGCGAGTTGTCAGATATGAGGGGAGATAAAATGCAATTTATTTCTTGTCCCACCGCAGTAACTGGCTAAAGGCTCTATATTGTTTGCTAAGTAGGTACATAAATGCATTGAGCTTGCTTGTTGGCTTACATTTCCTTGGATATCTCGTTGACTCTATGAGCCGTGTTTAGGGTGATTAAGTGAAAACAAAGACAATTTTAGAATGGAAATGTAGCAGGGTGTATTCTCCTCTTGACCGAAGACTCTGAATTCATGCTGCTTGATATTTGGTAATATAATGATCCTTCTAGTCAAATTCATATTATTTCTGTTGCTCAACATTAGTGACAAAATCCCCAGCTGGCATCAAAATCCGCAGATCTTGAGAAGTAAAATTTTTCTGGATTGTGGTAGTCAGTACTTTTGATACAAACTTTTGTTACTTTTAATACACAACGGTCAGTATTAGGCCAGTGAAGTTATATTTTTGTAAATATTTCAAGAAAACAGCTACAAATAATGATAATTCATGAGAATGTGACACTCCTTGCCATAAATTCTTGTCGGATTTCACGTTGTTTAGCAACGTTTTACAACTTTTTTTCAGGTCAAAGTTGTTTGACCTTAAAGGACTTTATTTTTTTCCCGTTTCCGCCCCCACGTTAACCATGTTATCATTGTTGGCGTTTTAGACGCCACTCATAACATTTACTGTGACGATCGGATGCAGCAACGCTCAGCCCGAAAACTACAACTTCTACCACAGCAACGTCCAAGTAACTGTCTTGAGTCTTGAGTGGCGTCGAAATAGTGCAAGCAGTACAGAGCGAGAATGGCTTTTATTTCTGGCTACAATCATGTCTAATCAACATTTCGCAAATTTTTATGGGAGAAAAAAACTTTGCGCTGTACTTACGCATATTTTTTCTACTCGTTTGGAAGTAAAATATGCATGCTTGCAAAAAGGGTCGAATTACACAACAGCTATGTTTTCATTTAATGTGTTCATTCTCTTGGTCTGTTTTTATTACTAACTAAATAACCCTATTTAATACGTGTATCGTATTGGGAAGAATAAAATTCTGTGCTCATTTAAGTCGCACATATTATGCACATTCATGGTAATTAAATTTGAATTGAAGAAGTTGGCATTTTCTGACTTCCTATTTTACCCTTTGCATTGAATCTACAAATCTGCTGACCGCAGTCAGCTTTCGTCACCATCATGTTGATATTTGAGCAAGTATCAACACTGACGCGATGCCTTTTCTGCGGACAACGATTTGTTTCAACTCACATTGGTAAGACACGGAGCTCGGAAATTTAATCCTTTTATTCATTTGATTTGAACGAAGCTCGTTAGCATTAAGAGCGAAGGAATAATAAAAAGAAGGAGGAATGACTCGGACAACTCAGAAACAGACGGCGCGTAAATCTTTTGGAGCAAGATATTCAAGGGAGCAGTTGGCTGCAAAGGTTGCTCGTAAATGTGTCGATTCCTCGGTTTTGGAACGGGCACGGAGACCTCCTGTGGACACAGAAGGTGTCATCAGGGCTCTTCGTTACAGACCCGGAGCTGTCGCCCTCAAGGAGATTCGGCGTTATCAAAAATCGACGGAGTTACTCATCAAAAAATTGCCATTCCAGCGTTTGGTTCGAGATATCGCCCAAAATTTGAAGGCCGACGTCAGGTTTCAATCGGATGCCATTGGAGCTCTGCATGTTAGTTTTCACAGATAGTTTGCTACCATTGTACATCCTAAGCCGATATTTACACCATAATTAAAGTATCGCTAATCCCAATTAAATTATACATTTTCTCTAGCTATATATGTATTATGTATTATGTATGCTCATTCCTTTCATCAGAATTTCATTCTTTTTTATTGAAATGTATTTTTATTTTTTTTCTAAACATTTAGGAGGCCAGTGAAGCGTACCTCGTTAGCTTATTTGAGGACACAAACTTGCTTGCTCTCCACGCACGACGCGTTACCATCATGCCCAAGGATGTGCAGTTGGCTCGTCGAATTCGCGGTGAACAGTATTAATCCAGAGAAAATAAAATCAAGGAGATCTGACAGATATTTAAGGAGTATCAAGAAGTAGGACATGTTTTAAAATAGTTTTGTCAAATGTAAATGCGTTTACAAGTGCAGAAAAGTTTGTGACAATGCTTCAATAAAAATCGTTCAATAGGTCCGTTCAATTTTTGGTTGATAGCGCAACAAAAGTTTTTCAAAGCGCGACTTTGGGAATGAATTTTACTCAACTTTTTTACTTTTTCCTGTAATTTAACTCAATACCTCATTTTTTATGAACTGTCCAAAATTAATATTTTCCTTGTATGCTACCAAATAAAAATATTTCGCTCAAAAAATCTTACTGCCCAAAATAAAGTTTAAAAAAAATTTACTGCCAACACAAAGTTACTGCCAAAAACTAAAAATACTTCCTTACAAATATTTTAAAATATTTTTTATGATACATACAGTTGAGTCCATGTTATTACGTACAACGTCTGTACAACCAAGGTAATCTCGGGTAGGTCCACCAATTTTTTTCTTTGACTAAATATGGTCAGAAAATTTTGAGATCAGATTTAAAAAATGGACCAATGGAAAGGCGTGTACGTACATAATGAAATGGGCGCTATTTTATGTGGTTGGGCTTTAAGAGCTTTGCGCGATGGGCTTTTTCCACCAGAAGCCGTGCAGTTGCCTCGCCTGCTTGCCCCACGAGATTGTAAAAGGCACTGGAGGAATTTTGCAGCAATTTTAATGGCTCCTCGAATTCCTGATCAGGGAATCAGGAAAAACAATTTAACTTGAAGCAGGTATGTATATGAAATGTCAAAAAAAATAAAAAAATGGAAAACAAAACAAGCGGACGCCGCTTAATGAATCATACCAAAATCTGCCCTTCGCCCAGCACCATGACGCGGTCACATCCCATCACCGAGTGCAGCCGATGTGCCACCATGACAACTGTGCACTCAGGGAAAAACGAGCTCACCCTACTGTGAATCAGCTCGTCCGTTCTGAAATAAAAGGGACGAATTTATGTATTTTTAGTCTTTATTACATTGCCATTATACATTAAAAGTCTAGGGCTTTGTGCTTACTCCAGGTCCATGTTGGCAGTCGCCTCGTCCAAAATAAGGATTCGATTTTGACGGAGGAGAACGCGGGCAATCGAGACAAGTTGCATTTGGCCAACACTCAGGTTTTTTCCGCCGTCCTCTATTCGGGCCTCCAAACTTGGGAACTTTTGCCTCAGGCCAACCTTTTTTAAAAATACAAAGTCAGGTCAAACGTCATCTGTCCAGAGGCAGGGATATTCAGGGCTTCCGTTTTACATAAAAATACAAAACAATTCTATGGCAAAATCTTTGAACTAAAAAAGCCAAAATATTTGGTCGTCGGAAAATGTGTTGGAAACCCACAAAGAAAAAGTTCAAAATGCCCTTTGCTCAAACCTGTTCAAGGGCAGTCCACAGTTGGTGGTCAGAACATTGACCAAAAGGGTCGAGGTTGAAGCGAATAGTGCCCGTGAAGAGGACAGGGTCTTGAGCAACGCTCGATAGTTTCGAGCGAAGGTCCACTAGTCCGAATCCCGGCTCGTTTATTGTGATTCCATCGATAAGGATTGCTCCCGTGGGCTCTGTCATCCGAAAAAGGGTGGAAATCAAGGACGTCTTGCCACTACCCGTTCGCCCCACAATTCCAATCTGAAGAATCGCAAGAACCATCGTTATGCCCCATTTTTTCATGTACTTATACCTTGAGGCTCCAAAATTGCCCCAAAATTGACCAAATTAGGGGTCTCAAAATATTACAATAGTTGGCGCTAGAAGCTCTTTTTTTAAAAGCAAGTTATGGGAAACGTTAGATCAAAAGTTGGGAAAATCTTCATACCTTTTCCCCAGGATGGATTTTGAAGGTCAAATTGTGAAGGACGGGTGGACTTTGAGCGTCGTAGAAGAGAGACACATGGTCAAAAATAATTTCTCCGGTGGTTGGCCAGTTGGGCCCCGGCCTTTTGTCTATGTACAGTGTAAACAAAACCGCCAGTAAACAGACATGAAATTGCAAGGACGAATTCGTCATATCCAGTATTTACTATTTACGCTGAAAGTATGACAGAAATACATAGAGTGTTCATGCTAAAACCTGTCAAAGATTCATACTGTGCCTCCGACTGTACGTTTGCATACTCGAGAACCCGCTCAACGGACACCATTTGGATCTCCACGTCAGCCGACTGCTTTGCTGCAAACTGGAGTTGTGAGGACATCATTAGCGCTGAAGAAATTGCCAAACCCACCAAACCTCCCTCAAGTCCTATGTAAGAGGTACAAGGTACAGGTAATAGAAACAGACACACAAAGCACAAGCTCTTGATAAAATTTGGATTTTTGAACTTGGATTAAACACTGTTGAAATATCTAATTATTTATGAGTTATAGAGTGCACATGGAAATATACAAAGGATCCGGAACAAATAAAAACCTGGAGTAAGGATAGAAGCAAACGTGACCGTGGCAACAAAGAAAACCGAGATCCAGTCCAACCATGTGCAAAACCAACGGGTGGTGGCTAAAGTTAAAAAGCATTAT
This sequence comes from Sminthurinus bimaculatus, assembly GCA_034698285.1. NCBI lineage: Eukaryota > Metazoa > Arthropoda > Collembola > Symphypleona > Katiannidae > Sminthurinus > Sminthurinus bimaculatus. The sequence goes on along the minus strand of JAQIVE010006899.1, from coordinate 5,515 downwards.
TAATTATTATGTCCTGTTACATAGTAATTTTAAAAGACGTTTCATTTGCAAGATGACTGTCGACTGTCGTATTCGTATCTTCCTATTAATTACCATGGAGGAGAAACAGAGCTCCGGCGTACTCATTGAGACTCTGTTCAAACTGATGAATAAACTGAGTCTCCTGTTGAAATGCCCGGATCGTCACGATTCCGCGAATTGCCGTTGCCACGTTCGACAACACTGGACCTTTACTGAGCCCTTCGATGCGCCGCAGACTTCGGCTTGCCCGCATGTACAATCGTCGAAGGAGAAAAAAGAGGACGCCCACGCAAATCGCCGGGAGAAGCATCAACGGGCTCATCCAGGTGGTGAGAAACACCGTCCCAAACAGGTTACACAGCACCTTTAAATTTTAAAAGAACAAGTATGTAGAGAAACGCAAATGTTAGCAGATATGAGGTCAGAGGTCAACTCTACGGTACATATAGGGGTCAAATCATTTTGGGCAGCAAGAACAAAAAAACAAAAATTGGTAAATTTAGTCCAAAATTGGTAAATTTAGTCCAAAATCGGTAAATTTAGTCCAAAATTGGTAAATTTAGTCCAAAATCGGTAAATTTAGTCCAAAATTGGTAAATTTAGCCCAAAATTGGTAGGACATATAGGGATAAAATCATTTTTGGCAACAAGAAGAAAAAAAACGAACGTCGGTAGTCTCGATGAGAGCCGCCGGAAGCTTATTGTCAATGGTGTCCAAATCCTTGCTAAAGCGGTTTAAAACCCGACCTGCTGGATTACTTTGATAGAAGGCAATTGGTGCCCGGAGGAGCCCGTTCAACATCTGTCGATGTAGAGCCACGGACGAGCGTCTGGTGCAGGCAAAGAACAGACCATTCCGACCAAGCGCAATGACAAGGAGAGAACACGTGATTGTGAAATAGCCCACGAGGTCGACTATCTCGCTCTGATAAATCCAGGTCAAGAGGGTCCCAGGGAAGGAAAGAGAGCCCGACTGACTGACCCACGGGTCACTGTTGCTGGTACTGGTCCCATTGCTCGACTTGGATCCGTTGAAGAAAGAGCGCGCTCTCTCTTCATCCGCCTTGGTCCACAAGGTCATCCACAGGTCGGCACTCGTGAACAAGACCTGGGAGACTACCACAAGAAACACGAAAAGGATGAAGATCCAGATGTTTGACCCGGCAAAAAAGTATTTTCGGTAGAGAGATGCTGGAACGCTGCCCAAGGTTTGCTCCTCCATCTCCGCAGATGGAGCAGATTGTTTTTTGGTCAGCTGATTTTCCGCCAAAGTCCCATTTTTTTCTTGGGAATCCAAAAAACGTACGTGATCACTTGAGTGTGTTCGTCCACTATCCGATTTTTCAGGGGCATCTTCAATATTTTTTGTTGTCCTATCAAAGTCACACTGACATGGTTGCTGAGAGTCGCTGTTAAAACGTTTACGGGACATGGTCCCAGTTGTCTTGTTCAAAAAAGGGTCCATGGAGGTCGTGGTCCCTTCGTCCTCGTCCATGTTGATGACCATGTCGGCATATTTGGTAAATTGAAGTTGGTGGGTTGCCAGGATGACCGTCGAGTTCTTCAAGAGTCCTTGAATACCTTCGTCGTTAAAATTGAAAACCAGTTTATATCATATCACTATACCGATACACATGGTAGTTCAAGAGATGTCCCTAGGAAAAAATCTAAAATCTCAGTAGGGCAGCTTTGTTATCCTAAAAACTGGTCTTACACTTCTTAAAGATGAAGTTTCCAACGGTGCCATCGACGGCCGACAACGGGTCGTCCAGTAGCATCAACCTGGCCTTACTATAAACCGCCCGTGCTGTAACAAAACGTGTAAATATATTCTATTTGGTAAATTTAGCCCAAAATTGGTAAATTTCGCCCAAAATTGGTAAATTTAGCCCAAAATTGGTAAATTTAGCCCAAAATTGGTAAATTTAGCCCAAAATTTGTAAATTTAGCCCGAAATTGGTAAATTTAGCCCAAAATTAGTAATGTTTGCCGATGTATAAATGTACAACGTATTGCGCGTTTCTACCCAAGCCGACCCGAGCTTTCTGTCCCCCACTCAGTCTTGACCCCTTTTCTCCCACGAGCGTCTGGTCTCCCCTTGGAAAAAGTCCAAGATCCGCGGATAAGCCGCAGGCTGCAATCACCTCCTCGTACCACTCGGGATCAAACGCGCTGCCAAACAGGATGTTGTTCCGCAGGGTATCACTGAAGAGCCAGGGGTCCTGACTGGCGTATCCGACTCCATTTTGCCTCAACTCACTTGGAACGTGGAGGTAGCCAGACGACGATGACGAAAGTGGTATTTCCTCGAGGATGGTATGAAGAATACTCGTTTTCCCGATGCCAACTCGACCCACAACCATCACCAGAGGGGCCGTTGATTTGAGCCCTGTAATCAAATTGACCATTCTTTTCTCGTCACTGCTCCTTGGAGTCCAGGTCACAGAAAAAGCGTTTCCCTTTAGAAACAGTTCTCCCTGCCCTACAAGCAGATCGGTTTGGCGGTTGTCATTGGCATTGGCATCGTCTGCTAGTCGTTTGAAGTCGACAAGTTGCAAATTGGACTTTTCTTGGTTTGTACGGTTCGGAGTATTTTTCTTCGTTGGCTTCCCCGACGGTTTTTTTTCGTCGAGCTGAAGGAATTTCTAGAATAAAAAATATAATATAGTGTATGAACGTATTGTGACGAATTTAACTAAAAATTAACATATGGAAAGCATTTTAGAAAAACGCTTTCCATATGCTATACATATACAGCTGTCTTTAACTCCCCTTGCCAATTTAAATAAAAATACCTCGATGCGGGAGAGGCAAACTGTACTCTCGGCAACGCTCTCAATGGCCATTGGCAATATCCGCGTAATTGTCATTCGCAAGTTATTATACAGGGCCAATGCGAGGAAAACCTAAAACACCAACAAAAAAAACCCAAAAACTATTGAGGAAAACCGATACGGAAAAACCATTTTGAACGGTAACTTGATACGGTAAAACTTTGAGTTTACATACATTTTCGTAAGTGAGCGAGTTGTTGAGAAAGACAAAGCTGAGGAAGGTGAGGAAGATTGCAAACTTAGTCAAGGTTGCAAACAGAGTGAGGTTAAGGGCTCGGAGACCGTAGGTTTTCGACAATAGTTTCATCTCCTCTGTTCTGGCCTCCTCCACCCAATTGGACATGGGCCCTTCCCAACTGTTCATTTTTATGAGGGTGACTCCGTTAAAAAGCTCACTCAACAGGCAAAGTCGCCGGTCCGCCGCGGTTGCACATTTCCCCCGATGCTCTGTAAACTTGCGACCGATGCACCCTGACAGAAAAAAGGTAGAAGTAGAAGAAAGTCATTTTTTTGAAATGTCATGCTCCATGTCAACATACTGATACATAGAGCTTTCAAAAAAAGATTTCTACTTGCATTGAAAGGGCACAAAAATGGTGAGAAGGGCCACGCCGAGGAGGCAGGAAGGGCCAAAGTAGAGCCACAAGATAACTGTAGTCAAGACAAGTTGAATTGGCCCCGTGATCAACATTGGCACAAGGGACGCGGCCTGCTGCAGACGAACCACATCGCCCGTCAACATATTGACGATGTGGCCCACCTCCGTCTTTTGTGACAGTTGACTAATTCGTAGAACCTGTATGAATGAAAAATTCAGTTTTTTGTATTGTTAAAAAGTAACACGCGTTTTGTCCTTGTTTAAATAAAAAGTTGTCTCACTTTTCTAAAGATGAGAGCGGAGCAGGCTTGCTGAACGCCCATCCCGACTTGCATGATGCCCCAAAAGGTGGAATTATTGAGAAGACAGCTGAAAGCCAACGAGAGTACGAGCGTCGTGGCCATCAAGTAGAGATGTGTACTCCGATACCAAAACTGATCCTGGTCAGGGTCAGACTCGGTTTTGTGGTGACTCAAGAATCGTAGGAGTGAACCCAGGGCCAGGGGTTGAACGAGTCTGAAAAATCCCAAATAATCTCATCTCATCCTTTTGTTGTCACAAAAATCGACAACGAGAAGGTGTCCATGTTTTGGTTACAATAAAATGACGACAGGATTGCTCATTCATACCTCATGCACTCGGAAATGAGGTAGATGATTGTCAAGCGCAAGAGTCTCTTGCCAACCTGCCTTTTGATGGCACGATAGAGAAAATGGCGCCCTTTTTCCTCCCCCCTTACTTGCCCCACCCCTTGTTCTTGGTCACAGAAATGCTGGAGAGATTGAGCGAGACTCGAGGCCTCCAGGTGGTCGGGAACTCGGTAGATATCGCTCGAGTCCAACGTCCGGTCCTTTGCCTTTTTCAATAGTGGGTGAAGCCAGCTGAAAGTTTGCCAGAGTATGTGTGCAAAATATAATGTATAATGTATATAAAGCGTGCAATGCCATTGAAGTGGGGAATAAAATTAATTTGGAGAAAAACGTCCAACCAGTCCAATGTGGATGCATAAACAATAAACAATCTCTTCATTTATTTCTATTGCATTTTACCAGAAGAAGAAGAGTGACAGGGCGCTTGCTCGGCCGGCGGGAGACTCGAGCCTCTTGTCCACTGGTCGTGTTGTCGTTGTCGTATTTTTCTCACTTTCTCGCGACCCGGTGAAAACGCCCTTCCAAAATTTTCGCATTTTTTTTTCGACTACACTTGACTGTCAACAAAGAATTTGTTAATTATGGAAATTATATTACTTATACAAAAAAATTAGGCACCTTCCACTCCAGCTCCGAGGGCTAAACATGTAAGTAATGAAGAAGACAGTTCAGAGTTTAGTGAAGCTGTTTGAACAAAAGCGATTGAGCAGTTATCTATGTATCTCTTCCGAAATCAATTAGCTTGACTTGACACCATTAAAGGGAGCAAAGGAACTGCCTTACCAGTCAATCAATTACAAGATGTTGTTTTAAGTGCCAATTAGGATAATTACACATGAAAACTTGGGCTCGTTGAATTCTTGGCACGTCTTACAGTACAAAAGAATGTTTTTTGGAAATTTATTATCAGCTTCTCGCATAACTTCCGTTGTATAAGGCTAAATTGCTCACTTTGTGGAGTTTTTTTGCCCTTTGGCTTGATTTTAGTTGGGAATTTCAAATGAAATGAAAATTTTTGAAATTTTTTTGAAAAGATATGATATGAGTATCCAAATGGCATGTTTTGAGATTGCCTCGCTTTTGTCGATGAACTGAAAATGCTTCCATGTTTTTATGAATGTTTTCGAAATCTATATGCGCCTTTTTTGTAAATGACTCAAACGCAAGAATTTATATCATTGTTTTTTATGAACGATGCTTTTAATATTCTCTAAAGGCTTGATTATGTCATAGCGTTAAGGAAAAAGTTTTGGAATAAAGAATGCAGCATTCTCAATAGTTTAATGGTTCCATGAAACCTCATAACGTTTATTAGTCATATGCTGTACAAGTCAAAAAGGACACCGCACGATTTGTTAAAGATTTCACTTCCTGACCGATTGACCCCAAATTTTTTTTGAAGGTACCTAAGA
>JAQIVE010006898.1:0-11022 GCA_034698285.1 Sminthurinus bimaculatus | reverse complement strand
GTATTTTTCCCTTTTCTTTTTATATTTTCCAATAATACTAAAATTATTTTGTAAAAGTTTTTCAGCTAAAAAAAAAAGTAAATCAGTTATTTATAATAATATTTCTATTACTATTCTTAATGGTCTCAATTAATTTATTTAAATAAAACTTAGTCCCAAATCTTCTGAAAGTATAGTACCTTTACCTAAATAAAGTATAGTTTTTATTATAAATTTACTTTTCTTATTAACTATTGTTATTATTTTATTATTATACTTATCCTACTTAAAAGTTATATATTCTAAAAGAATAATAAGCCTTACCGACTGCAGCCTTGGTCTTCTTGTCAACACAGCGTTCACTGGTAATGATTTCTGATGAAGTATCATGTGCCAATGCAATCGCAACTAAAATTAGGACGTAGAGCTTCCCCATGTTGTAAAACGTACACTGAAAACTATTTAATCAAGTAGTATCACAACTTTAGCTCGATAGAGCAGATCCGAGTTCATAAAAATGCCGGGCAAAGGAATATACTTAACACTGCTATTTATTTCTCCAGTGAGATGAGGAGTGAATGCCACTCGGGAAACTTGAGCAGATCACAGAACCGTTGTCATATTTTATACACATTTCTTAGAGCTAATAATGGGCATAATCTCGTTCCCAATTTATATCAGTTTCCAAACAACAACTGTTGTTTGTCTACAAAACTAAGTATATATGCATAGCGTACATCGTGTATATTTGAGTAGGGTTATAAGTATTCACAACAATGGCAGTAAATGTTATACAAATCTACATGTAGGTAGTAGAGAGTAATTAAAAAGTAATTTTAGTGGAGTTGGAAATTTTGCCACGTACACGCAAAGATGTCAAAGTATTAGCTTATTTTCTGAATCATCTTCTGACTTCATCTAATCGCAAGTCTAATATCTAGTTATTTGCGATATGCACTGTGCCTTTGGGTACTACCTATGCTTGTGTATGAAATATCAAGTATCGAGTTGTGATTGTTAAAATCCTTGGTGAAAGTACATGTATATCTATTATTTGTTTGATTAGTACGTCGCCTCCTATTGCATTACAAATTCCAACCCATATACGGACTATTTTCCCCATACAGTCTGTTTGTGTATTATTATATAAATCGGTTGCACAAAAATGTACCAGCCGTATACAATATATTGGTATATTATAATATTATAATAATTGTGTACACAAATTAATTGTAGAAACAAATATGGAGTACCGGTATACTGTACAGACACCTTTGTGCAACATGAAACACGACTTAGCACAGAGTTGTATGTCCATATGTGAATATATTTAAGTCTGTTTATATTTCTAGCATTGCACGCTTACAAATCTGAACAAATTTTGTTGTGCACGCTTGTGTATGCAAATGTGTACAAATGTTTGGTGCATACATGCTTTTGTATTTTGTACATAAATGTGTACGAATGCCTTGCTCGTATTTTTGTGCTTTTAATAGTGACTTTAAGTAAAAGAAATTACATAATTCACAACACTCAAAGCTATAGACCTAGGACACAGACGCTTCTAGTTTGGTAAAATCCCGGATGTTATGAGATTAGGGCAGTAGAGATTCGGGGTTTTACCTCACGCATCATGCATAATCAATTGTTGTTTCAATAAAGTTTATATATTATGCGTACTAACTTTACGAAAGCAATTAAAATTGACTAGAACTGGAACCTATGTATAAACACAACTAATCCATTGCATACATCAGATATGATGAATTTTCAAACAAAAATACCTCTTACATAATATCCTGTGAAGTGGTAATTACTATCTAATGAGTTTTCTTTAACGCAGTTCCTATTCCGGCAAACTTTATTTTAAGCAGGAAAAGGCCCAATACAATCACAATTAACAGAATTTAAAATACATACATATACGTAGGTAAGGAAGGATGTGTAAGAACACCGCTCTAGAAAAAAATCAAATTAAATCAGCACGGCATATGAGAATACTTATGTACCTTAAAGAACTGTAGCTACATAAATATTCAAAGTGAATTGCAAGGGCACTACTGATTTCACCTATAAATAACTGCATACCTGAATATTATATTTTATACTGAATCCGTTTAATGAATTATTCATGGCTGTAATGCTTTTTTTCACCTTCTCCGACTGTCAAAGTCATTTTGATTGCGTATTTACGCTTCATATAATGTGTGTTATTTAGATGTGATGAAAAAAATTTCATATTTTTGGAAATTCAAAGTGTTAAAGTAAAACTAAAAACATCACTTTTTTCCAAAAAATTTCTTATTTGCTTTCGTATGAAGATTGTGACAAAATGAAATTTCCTTGATATCGAGGGAGAATCGGAAAATTTGAACAAATTGCGAGCGGACTGAGGATCTTGTCTTGATGCTTTGCATCTTTCATTAAAGTTTTAATTGTAATTAAGTTCCGTTATATAGAGATTAAAGTGTATAAACGTACAAGTATATAGATTGTCATCATCAACATGGACAAAAGAAAGCCGTCCATTCGACCCTTCACCTTTGATTATGACATCAAAATCATAAAGAAGCAAATAATGATGGAACTTCATAACTGCAGTCAAAGGGGACTCATTAAAACGTCTAAATGGTAAACAAATAGGATAATATCAATTGTCAAAAACAACATTTTATTTGGTACATAAGGAAATTCATTAAATATTTAATAGGTTATTAGTTTCTGTCTCTTCTTTGTTGTTGTATTTTGAAACTTTTCCCCGTGGACTAGCGATAAAAAGTCATTTGCTCGTTCGTTGTAGATTATATTGAAAACGCGAAAAGTGTATTATATTCTAACGAGCCGATTCAATTGACATAACTTCATGTTTCTAGACAATGACTCTTCTGTATCAAGACATTAACAATCATTTTTATGGTGTGAATGACTCTTTAGTTTACTGCCGTTAATAATAGCAGGGCGACAAAGTCTGACGCCGTTTATGGTAAATAGATTGTGTTAGTCTAACAGGGATAGTGGTGCTAGCATCAAGTTAGCACTGTCGAAAGGCAGTGTGTTTTGCTCTTTTAATTTCTCGACATGGGGAACATTTAGTGTTCTCCTCATTTATCAATTAAGGAAAAAACACTCAACTTTAAAGCGTATCCGCATTATACGAGACTCGTTATTTAATTGTTATTACTTATATTGTTAGTCAATGAGATTAATGATCGAGGTACTAAATAATACTTGCGTCGTGTACTGTGATAATATTGTAATGTATTTTGTATGATGTGTACAGGTTGTCCGAGTTAAATTACTCTTTGAATGAAGTTCCATTAACTGTAGAGCAAAGTATGTCCTTTTCGTCGATTCAATTATCCGAAATGGCTGAGTATGATGCCTATCTATTTTGCAAATCTTTGTTTGATAACTGTGAATATCAAAGGTACTATCTCACTGATTTATATATATAATATTTGAATCTTATGTTTCATACCATTACGAGTTTTTAAAACACTAGATTTTCATAACTAAAATGTGAATATATTCATTACAGATGTGCATACTTTGCTGAAGAATTTACAAAAAAATGCCCTTTACTTCGATTTTTGAGATTTATTGCCCTATTTTTGGACTGTGAGAAAAAAAGACTGGAGAGTTTGAGTGAACTTACAGGTATTTACAAAGAATCGAGATTGTCAACGGCATTTACGCCATGTAAAATGTATATACAATATACATGAATTGAATTCTAGTACAACATAATATGTTAATGCATATACATGCGTTAATTTTTGTTTGTTTTACAGTTTCAGCCGATCCAAAGCAAATGGAACAATTGGTGGAGTTAGTTCATGAAATTTTAGCGTCATATGATGAAGATGTGTTGCCAGCCGATTATGATCCGTACGATTTGTATCTACTTGGTATGATCTCACGTCGTTTGGGAGATGTAGAAAAATCCATAGACTATTTGTTAGCCTCAATTAAAAGAAATCCTGTGACTTGGGGAGCATGGATTGAACTTTCTTTTCTTATAGTAGACAGAAAAAGGGTATTTCCTTAAATCTTACATATTCATATTATGCATTACAAATTATACAAATTACGGTAATTATTGCGTATGACAATAAGAAAGTCAATATTTCTCAAACATGCTACAATTACTTATTTCATTTCATGTAAATAGCTGGCTGAACTAGAAAGCACTTTACCGGAATGCTGGATGAAACATTTTTTTATGGCCCACATGTATCTTGAGCTTCACATGAATGAAAAAGCATTAAAAGTATATTTTGCTTTGCAAAAGGCCGGCTTCTATAAAAGTTTGTATGTGAAATCTCAGATTGCAATCACATACCATAACGTACAGCGTAAGTTTGTAAAAGAGATAATTTATTTAAACCAAACGTCAGAGTTTATTTATCTATCAATTATGTATAGTGTATAGCTATACCTCTAATATTGTTGTGATATTCGTTTACAGGTGTAGATGAAGCTATTGAAACTTTTGATGTTCTTAATGAAGAAGACCCATTTCGACTGGATGACATGGATTTGTATTCTAATATGTTGTATGTAAAAGGAGAGAAATATTACCTTCAAGTCCTCGCAAATAAAGCTGTGGAAATTGACAAGTATAGAGTAGAAACTTGTTGTATTGTAGGTCAGTCTTTTTTCTTTTGCTTTTACTTATAAATCTTACAAACTTTTACGTATTATTATGCTGTTTTTTATTGTTGCATTGGCTGAAGAAATTTTGTATAAAAAGACTAACATTTCGACTCATTGTTAAACGTTTTTAACTTGTAGGAAATTTACATAGTTTAAAACGCGAGCACCATAAAGCCATTGATTACTTTGATCGAGCATTGCGACTAAATCCATACTATTTATCAGCATGGACTTTAATGGGACATGAATTCATGGAACTCAAAAATTCTAATGCGGCTATTCTATGCTATCGTGAAGCTGTGGGTAAGTTTGTCAAAAATTTGCAAATGAGTTGAATTTTTTTCCCAAGAAACATATAGGCACTTTCGATAGACAACGAGTACGTGTTCTACCTATCTCCAGCCCACGTACTCAAACAGCAGATTAAACAATGTTTGGTTTTTTATGGCCCTCTTATAGAAGTTAATCGACACGACTACAGAGCTTGGAATGGTTTAGGACAAACTTATGACATTTTAAAGATGCCAGCTTTTAGTTTGTATTATTACAAGCAAGCTCATCGTCTTCGACCAAACGATAGTCGTTTACTTACAGCCCTTGGAGAAGCCTACGAAAAATTGGATCGTTATCCCTGTGCAGCCAAATGTTATGCTCGTGCAAGACAGTTAGGAGATGTCGAAGGACTTGCGATACTTAAACTTGCAAAGTAAGTAACAAGTATTACAGATAAGAAACTATTGTCCTTACTCCATATAAATGATGACTTGAAATGGTTAAAATTTATAAAGAAATTTTATAATAATATGATTTCGATTTAATTTTTTACCATCTTTTATTAACAGACTTCAAAAATTAGCTAATCCAGACAAAGCTGCTAGTGCTTTCGTGGAATATTTACAAGAAATGGAGGCTCAAAATGTTGCCGATCGAGATGAACAAGGAAAAGCTCATTGCTTCCTGGCTAACTATTTCTATTCAAAGAAAGACTATGATAAATCGTACCAGCATGCTTTTAAATGTTTGGAATTTCCAGAGGTACAGTAGTTTTTATAATTTGAAAAATATCTACTTATGACTCGTGGGGGCTATGGATTTTGATTTTGCGGGCGTTTTTTCTCGCGTACTCTTGCATTCAAAAGCCATTAATTAATTTTGCGTGATTCTACAGGTTAAAGATGAAGCAAAAACTTTACTTCAAAAGCTTGCTGCAATGAAAGACTCCTCCTATTCAGTTGACCATCATGCCCTTGGAATAGAATTAGAAAATCCACCAGAAAATGCGTCAGACACAATGGAAATGTCAAATGAGGAATTACCAGATATATCACCGTCGTGACCATCCACTGTACCTTTTCTATTATGTTAGGTGTTACTTAATATCTTTGCTTGCAGAGCAGATTTAGTATTAATATATAATATGTTTTGTTGTACTGTATACTGTTTAGTTTTTTAAGTCTATAATTTTATGGTAAAAAAAACAAAATACAGAAAAAGCAAAGTGCGGAAAAAAATTGTATTCCTTCTAATTGTTTAACGTTTCTTGTATTCCATGAATTGTTTATTAAAAATCGAGAATGGTGCGTGGAAGAGAGAGGTTGCTTTTAAGAGAACGTTGGTTATTTTCTTGTATAAACGTTTAATGTTTTTTAAACAGCTCGAGTTGTAAGTTGTACACGCTTCTATAATATACATGTCGTTTATTATAAAAAAAATTGTTCAATGACATTTTTTATAGTATATGGTATGTATACTACAGTATAGAAACCTGTAAGTGTACAAGGAATACAAACACAGCCACGATGGTATTATTTTCATATATATGTATCACTTTGATTTTAATTCTTCTTTTTCTTCGCTTGTTGATTGGGATGTAATTGGTCTTGATACGCTTGAATAAGTTCCATTTGAGTCTGCTGAGGAGCTGGCGAATATCGAGAATATTCCATTGCAAATTCACCTTTTCCTTGTGTTGCAGAACGAAGTTCAGACGAATAACCAAACATGTCATTTAAAGCAACTTCAGCTTGAACCACGAACCAGCCGTCATTTTCATCGGTAGATGTTACAATTCCACCACGTCTATTTAGTTGACCTAATACAGTACCTTGAAATTCACTGGGGGCAACTACCTCTACAGCCATAATCGGCTCTAGGATTTGCCAAGTTCCGTACTCATAACCTTTAAGAATATACAAAAAATAAAAAATATCACCAATATAATCTGAGCTAACTGAAAAAAAAATTATAGTTGCTCATTACGCAATGTGTACAAGTGGAATGCTTACATTGTTTCATAGCTCCATGAGTTGCCAAAATAAATGAAATTTCATTCGAGTCGACCATATGATTATCACCATCTTGAAGGCGGAACTTGACACCAGCAATTTTGTGTCCAGACAACAACCCTTTTTCACAGAATGATCGGAAGCCCTTTTCAATATGAGGAATAAATTGCGCTGGAACATTCGTCCCTCTAGTTTCATTGGTAAAAACAAGTTTGGTGTTCTCTTCTGGTGGAAGGGCCTATTATTTAAAACATTTTAAAATAAATTATTTTCTTTGTTTCTCACCGTCAGTATGACAAAGTTCCGACTAAAAAACCAGAATAGAATAGGCATGTAAACAGTAATAATAATATAATAATTTATACCTCTAACATTCCTATAACACGGCCGTATTGTCCAGAGCCTCCGCTCTGCTTCTTGTGAAGATAATCAAATTCATATGGAGTTACAATGGCTTCACGGAAAGAAACTTTTGGTTTTCCCATTATTACTTGGCAATTATATTCTCGTTCCATACGCTAAATAACAAAGATAAAAAACAACATTAATGGCACCTTACGATTACATTCCACATTACTATGTACGTACTGCTATTTTTATATCGGCTAAAAATTGGAGCATAATTACAATTACACGTGTACGCACGCATACAATTCTTATCGTAAATACAAAAGTTTCAACTTAAGGATCCAAAATACACAATGAACAATATTACCTGAGCATAAATTTCTAAATGAAGTTCGCCCATTCCAGAGGCAATGGTTTCTTTATTATCGACATCGTATTGTATATGGTACGTAGGATCTTCTTTTGTAAACCTTGCAACAGCTTTGGAAAAATTATCCAAATCTTTAGGATCTTTGGGTTTAATGGACATTGAAATGACGGGATCGGGAACATAAATTGATTCCATTGATACTTTCATTTCCTTGTTGGTGACAAAGGAATCTCCACTAGCACAGTCAACACCAAAAAGAGCACAAATATCACCGGCATACACTTCATTGACATCTTCCATCTGATCCGCATGCAGCCGCACTAATCGAGAGGTCTTGACCTGTATAATATATATAATGCAAATGTGAAAACACATTAGAAGTGGATTACTACTCAACCTTCTGCATTATACACCAGATGTATTCTGCAAAGAAAGTCCGATTTTGGGCTAAAAAGCCTCGTCGTTGAGACATACATATTTTCCTTAAAGCCTATGACCGATTATCATTTAATGAAAAGGAAAGTCATTAGATACGTTTTTAGCCCAAAATCCAAACTTTCATTTTTTCCATGCATAAGACCGTACCTTTTTACCCGTTCGGGTATTGTATATATTTTCCCCTTTTGAAAGCTTCCCTTGATAAACTCGAACGTAAGTTAATTGGCCGAACCGTCCTGCTTCAAGCTTAAAGGCTAGTCCGCAAAATGGATGACGACCAGACCTTTCGGGATTCATTAAAATCTTTTGCCGTTTATCGTCAGCCACCGTGTCGTCGTAAGCGAAATTTTGAACTTCGGATGGATTAGGGAGATATCGTAAAGCTGCATCTAAAAGTGGTTGAACACCTTTATTTTTTAATGCCGATCCAACTAATATTGGAGTAAATTCTCGCTTTAAAGTTGCCCGTCGTATAGCATCTAATAACAACAAGAAAGAGAATTATAGGCACATAATAAGAAGCTTGTCATTTACAATTTATTTTAAAAGTTATAACTTTATTGCGCTGCGATAAATAATAATTCCATACGTTTCTAAATAGATACTTATGAACGAAATTTTTTTGGCAACATACCTTTTAATTCTTCGACTGAGGGTTTCCTTTCCTCTAGAAATATTTCACCGAGTGTTTCGTCGACATTAGAAACGTGCTCCAATAATTCTTGATGATGGTCTTCTACTTGTCTCCTCATATCTTGTGGAACTTCATCTTCTCTTACGATATTTCTAAAAAGTTAAAAAATAACGCTATTCAAATGATGAATATAATCGTACATACTACATACAGTGTATGAATAATGTATAATAAGATAAACGAAACAAAGTAAAAAAACATAAAATAGATTTTACCCAAAGTCTCCCTCAAAATATAAGGCTTTCTGTTCAATAATGTCGACAATGCCAGCAAAGTTTGATTCTAAACCAATAGGTAATTGGATAAACGCAGCATTATGTGCTAATTTGGTTCTTAGTTGATGCAAAACACGGCCTGGATTAGAACCCAATCTATCGCATTTGTTAATAAATCCTAAACATGGTACATTGTATCTCTTCATTTGTCGATTTACTGTCATTGTTTGACTCTGAACCCCACCAACAGCGCATAAGACTAGAATGGCACCATCTAAAACTCGAAGAGCACGTTCTACTTCTACTGTAAAATCTACGTGACCTGCAATTCGAAAAGGAACAAAAATCAATCATGTTTTCTCTCTACAAAAAGTCCAACAATAACACTACAACTAGTACGTACATTATGAGTAGTTAATGAATATTTCAAAACATCAAATAATACTGATTGAAAGCAATACCTGGTGTATCAATAATATTGATATTATGATCTTTCCAAACAGTATAGGTGGCTGCAGATTGAATAGTGATTCCTCTTTGTCTTTCCAGCTCCATGGAATCCATTGTAGCACCAACATTGTCTTTCCCTCTGACCTGGAAAGCAAAGACACATAAGTACACATTCAAATAAATGCAACCATTATTACGAGGTACATTGTTATGCTATATAATTATTACTATGTGACAAATATAATACACAAACAGAGAGTGTGGCTACAAAATAACTAACCTCGTGCATTTGGGCGATTTTTCCAGTATAATATAATATTCTTTCAGTCACTGTTGTTTTTCCACTATCAATGTGAGCTGATATACCAATATTACGGATTTTAGACAAATCATGATGTACTACATTCCCCAGTTTTGAGGGAGCGGCGTAATATCTTTTAAAACAAGCTAGGTTTAATATTTTATTATGAGAAGAAAATACTTTAAGGGTTTTATAAAACATTTTGATTAACTTTATATTTCTTATAGGTTTTTAGATGAGATATTATTTAAGAATGAAGAAATTCCACTAATCAAAGCGGGGGTATAAATGCACAGAAATGTATCACAAAGAGCAAGATTTTTCACCGGAAACTTAAATATCTTTTGAACTAACTATCTATACATAGTGAAAAACAAACCGGTGTCCAATTAATTACAAAATTTAATGAAGTTTCCTATAAAATTCACTACATGCATTCACATGTACGGCAAAAGGAGTTTCATCATGCCCAGTATTCAAACCTGATTTTTTACCTCTCACATGCATATATGCATGTATAATGTTGTATGCTTTTCCTAAAAATCTTCTAGATATATATATGTAAAAAGCAAACGGGATAGGGCGCGACATAAGAGAGAAGTCTGTCAACTTTTTTTACAAAATGTTTTGTTAATTATTAATTTTTTGTTTCTTTTTCATAACTTTAGCGAGCTTTGCTATCTTTTATAAAGTTTGGATACACAGGGTATTAATGACCTAAGTGCCTCAAATTAAAATGTCATCCGTTCAAGGAGAAAAGTATGAAATCCAAATTCCAAAACCTTCAAGTAAGTTAAACTACTTTCATGGTACAAAGCTAATTCATTTACAATTTACAAATACTTAACTACACACATTAATGTACTTCAGTATTCAGTACAATTCATATATTTATTCGTTGATAAAGAGTGACACCTTTCTCCTTTTGTTCCTATAAGGTGCCTTAGTGACTGGAGGAATGCTAGCCTACATCGGAGGAATCTTCCTGTTGTTTGCATTCGCCAGGTATTTATTATTTTGTAACTTACTTCCAATTTAATGATGAGAATTGGAATAAATGATGATGGATGATGGAACATGATGCATTAATGCATGAGTATATTGGGTTATTTGCTGCTTATTGATTTTCCTATTTTATGAAATATTTGCAGTCCTTTCTGGCTTGTTTCATGGCAATACACGTTTAGTCCCTTCAAGAGTATGGGGCTTTGGGAGTTTTGCTTTGACAAGTACAGACATCCGTATTTCCAGTATGACAGACTCTTCTCGGGTTGTCACTACATTTA
>JAQIVE010006897.1:0-11022 GCA_034698285.1 Sminthurinus bimaculatus | reverse complement strand
ATTTCAACAAACAAAATTGAAGATTTCCTTTAAAAATTGAATATTCCTTATAATTTAGGGAATCTTCGATGTTTTTCATGGAAATCTTCCGTCATGTCATTTCGTATTGAACCCTTCAATAGTTTTTACGAATCTTTTTTGGCTGTGTATGTAATTTCAATATTCATCTTCTAACGTTGTCATGTAAAATAGACATCTTGCAAACTTTTTCCCCTGCCATCGGTTACAAAAATTATAAAGAAAAAAGTTCAGATGAGACCGTCTTGTATACGTACAAAGCTTTAGACACCATTCGAAAAGCATCTTTTGTTGAATAAAGTTTAATTTTACGAAAGTGTGTTGTGTATCGTTCCAATTTTGTCATGATGCTTACTGACTTTTATCAGTTTCGACCACAAAAGAAATAAAGATTTCAACAAATGAAATCATGACAATTTCTTTTTGCTCTCTTTTTGAGCATATACGTTGAGCTTGGAGTAGCAGAGTATACACGGGACCTTTCTCCGGTGAAAGTAGAATTTTTTGGGATATATTTATGTAGTTCATGTGTATTTTGTATGAAAACTGCACACATAAAAGTAATAATAATAAAAATGAAGTGTGCATGCAGGTATGCTACTGTATATAATAATTATCTAAAACATAAATGGAGCACACATGCAAATTAATTGACAAATTGCCCCTTTTGACTTAACCTTGTTTTTACGTTTAGATTTTTTCAATACGTATGTGCATGTGTAGTGATTGTTTTTTGCATATTATATTGCTCATGGCATATGGATGGCTTGAATTTTATTTTTTTGCGAAGTAATAGGCGATTGTAAATATGTTTAGAGGGACAGTGAGAGAGAGAGAAAGAAAGATAAAGCAGAGGGCAAGGCACAACTTTGAAGCCCGTTTTAAATGAAAACCAAAACCGTGAAGCGAATGAATAAATACAAGAGCTATGTGTAAATGTGAATAAACATGGGTACATGAGTACCTAACTAGGGATCGAGCATAAATTATGAGCAGGAAAAGTAGTGTCTTATAAAAGAAATCTGCCTGACCGCTTGAATGTTCACATAGAAAAACAACATATCTGCATATTGGGAGTCATTCCTATAAAAATCTCATGTTGCCCCATGTTGACGTCTCGAGGTCACGGGGTCAAAAACATGAATGAACTGAAATTGGAAGGTAGTACTTGAGCAACATACGTGGTCTGTACTATTGTTTTAATTTGGCTCTTATAGGGGAAGGTACTAGCTCTGCCCTCTGTGACCTCAAGGTCAACAATATATGGTTGCATACTGTAAAGACGACGTCAACAACGAAAAATGCAAGTGATTCGATCCACCCGTTCGCAAGTTATTGCCAAAAGAGTTAAAAATAATATGAAAAATCATGACTTTCTTTATAAAAGGGGGCGTAGCTCCGCCCCCGTTGACCCGAACGTCACCAAATTCTTTTCCCGCCTGCGTAGAAGTATAAAAATGTTGATAAAAAAAGACCCCGTGTGAATCGATTCACCCGTTCCGGAGAAACCGCGAAAAGGACAGACAGACAGACAGACAGACAACATGATGGAATAAGGAAAGCTCGCTTCGCTCGCTCCCTAATATACATATATAATGTACATGCTTAGTAAGCATGTAAGCATTGCTTACATATAAATTATGTACAATATATAAGCTATAGGTTCTCGGTATCATAATATAAGGAGTCGATAATTATATAGTCATGCATATAATGCATTACAAGAGGTTAAATAATAACAGATATTATTTCTAGTGCGTTTTCTCTCTTGGTTCTTTTTAATTGTTCCTGTACCGTGGACTCGAGCTTGACTCAACTCTTTGTCAGCAGCTCGAAACTCCAAAGAGAAAAATAAAATGAAAACTACATAATTTTGGGGGAAAGTTTTTTATGAAATGTTATTTGAGCCTAATGATGAACAACAACGTTGTTCGAAAGCTAGCAAAAAATAAAAATCGATTATTCACGTAACCGAGAACAAAATGAATAATATTATGAAATGTTGTTTCTCTTCTATCCCAAGGACTATAATTTTGTACTTCATCCAACATTATTAGGACATTTGATGATGAGACGATCTTTTAAGAGGCTGTGGAGCCTTATTTATCAAAGTATGATAGACGTGGGCGGGATGAGAGAGAAGTGAAAGGACGTGAATTCAAGTGGTCGGTATAACCTGGTCGCAGGGTATAAATTGGAACTCCACGTCCGCATGATTTGCTTGTGACTTTGATGTGTTTTGCGAGTCTGGAATCTCGATGAAACTTCTGGCTAACTAAATCAAACCTCGTGCAAAACTATTTTTTAAGCGAGTCTAAATATGTACTTATGTATGCAACTGCAGGCTCAACTTTGAGACGAAGTAGGAGAACACGCACATTATTTTATACGTGCTTACATACATAAATACCTATGCATGTGTATGTGCATGCATGTGCCACATTTGTAACTAGTATGTAAATATGTTTGGTATACACATAAAAGAGAAATTAAAAACTAAAACGCGGTCTAGGTTCACTTTTTGATCTTGTATAAATTTTGACATTTAAATAAAAAATACAAGATCGTTCTTTTTAAAATCTGGGTTAAGTTTTTTTAACTCCTGAACAAAACATGTGTGCTCAGGTACTTTATGTGCTTTTTTATACAATGACAGGGATGAAATTGCAATGCCATGCGATACGCATTCAAGGTAGAAATGAGAATAATTATTCCAAATCAAAGACAAAAAATGAACTTGTTTGAAAAAGTGTTATAGCAGGTTACCTCTGGTTAACTGATGAACTCCTAATTTGACCTTGGCAAAGTTGCCGGCTCCCAACTCCCCATAAATTTTATAAAATCCGATAGTTCTCGTCAGCACCTTTTGAGACTGCCATTTTGGATCGTTTTCCAAAGTCCATACTGAAAGGAGCACATAAAATGAGCTACTTACATTTTATATTTATGAATACTTAAATACTACCGTTTTTCCTTCATTGAAAATGCGTCAAATCAAGCAAAAAATAATAATAATAATTTTTAGTGGTGCCTTTTTTATATAAAAATCGAAATGCTCCGTTGCTTTTTGGCAAATACCTAATTGTTCGTAGATGGAGCGACCCAAAATGTTTTTACGTGGCTTCACCTTGACTGGAATGTTGAAATTGGGGTTGGAGTTATTAAAGTATTCAACGGGAGTGTCGTTGGGCTGACTCCTGATAGTTTCTCCGTCATTATTACTTCCTTTCGTTTTATGACTGTTGTTATTATGATGGCTATTGTTGGTAATATTGGTGATGGTTCCCTTGCCAGTCTTGACCTTATCCGTATCGGTTGGAGCTCCTTGACCGGGCTTGTTGTACTTGGGCTTGGTGTTGTCGACAGGAACTCCATTTCCCCTCTCCTTTATAGCATTCAGGTGTGAGATTTCATGGCTTAGTTTCAGCTCGCCGTCGTCGTCGTCTTCCTCCTCCTCTCCTTGTTTTTGATTCTCTTCCAAGTTTTCCTCAGACTGAGACAACTGAGATCGCTTCGAGTGGAAGGAACTCCGTCGAGATTGTGTTCGGACACTCAATTTCCGGCCCAGTCTCTCCGTGAGGAAGCGGTCGATCCTGCTACTCTCCGAACCATCACTACTGCTCCCTGTCTCACGCACACCAATCCAAAAAACAGTTTCTTTCAAATTCTGCAGCTCAACATAATAAAGGATAAATACACTCACTAAAATTAATGTGATGTAACAAAAGCTATAGCACAATGTCATTAATTTCCAATTATTTTGTTTAATCTAAAATCCAAATTAGCGAATTTAAGTGCTATTAAATACTTATGCATTTATTCATTTCAGACCCAGCTTTGACAACACCTCTGCAGAAATTACGCTAATCACAGGAAAGAAATAGCAAAAAGCAAGGGGTTTGGTGTAGGATAAACGGCTGAAAGTTATTCTCTGCTTCCCATGTTATTATTATTATTTATTATACTACTTATTATGTATGTACCTATAGATCTGCATATTGCTTTTAAAATTTTAAAATGTAATTTAGAATGAATAAAAATACAAAAAAGAGTCACACCAGATTCACCGCCACTGCTCCTGGCTGTTTGTGGTCTGGCAAAGGTCTGAAAAGGACTGGTACCAGTGGGTGATGGCATCTTCTTGCTACTGTGAGAATAAGCCGTAGCTCAATCTTTCAGTGACACCTCCTTCATCGTCCTCCTCCTCCTCCCATTCATGTTTGTCTCTACCAAATCACTTATTTTAACATTTCACTTTTGCATTTGCCAAAAAATCACACAGAGTTACTTTGTCCATTCGGACTCGGGCTCCAACAATGAGACAACACGAACGACATTCGAATTTCCACCAACACAATTGAACAAGAGGCATTGCGGCGTAGTTTCTTGAATTTAATTTTACCTACGGTACATAATATACTTCATTTTAAAAGTATTGTTGGGGTTATTCCACAGATTCCATAGTTTTTATTTCAATGCGTTTCCATAGATCCATGTCCTAAAATTCTGCAGCCAATTTGCAGCAATTGTGGGAACTCTTTGAAAACACTGGAGAGTTTGTTGCCTACAGCGGTTGATTTTTTCAACAATAAAATTGAAATTTAAAACTAATTCAGAAATCTAACGACATACTATGTAAATACAAATATTTGCACTTTAATTTTTAACTTGAAATCCAAAACCGTTTTATGCTTTTAATCACACTCGTACATGTTGATTGGATATACTTTTGATGGCGACGACAGGAAGCGGGCACCAACAAAAAAAGGTAGCAGTAGAAACCTTGAAATTATGAAGCTCTAATTATTTGCGTATTTCGAAACTTTAAAACGAAAGTTGATTGATGAAAAAATATTATTTCGATTCACAAGCATGTAATTTTAATCACAATAGTCACAATTACAATTTTTTACTTTAAGGAAGCAGCGAGCTTCCTAGTACAAAGTGTTTAATCTATCGTAATATCTATGAGTCACACTCAGTGATTACACAATAAATATAATCGCCCTTTTCTTTTGCCGTTCAACGCTGAATTCTAATCCAAGCTGATGCTTGTGCTATGGTGATGACTGATGACATACATGATGAAGTATATTGGCAAGGTGATGATTTTCCTCACTCGACTCGTAGTCATTTCGGTCGGACTGGGAGAGAATTGAGAGTGAGGAACTACTGCTGTGAGGGGGATATATATACATGCGGCTTTGACAAATCGAAGGGGAAACGGATAGATCGTACAAATGGCACATGTGACATGAAATTCAAACAAAAACCTCCTCGTGTCTTCCTCTCTCTCTCTCTATCGCTCTCTCTCTTTCTCTCTCTCTTTCTTTCTTTCTTTCTTTCTTTTCCCTGAGTTCTGAGTTGGGCTCAGAATTGCGAATGAACCCTCTGGAATTGAATAAATTGACAGCTCTCAATCCTTCAGCAACTTTTCTCTCTTGTTTTCACTGGGTCTGTTCCCACACTTTCATGAGTGCACATATGTAATACACACAAAGTACAAAGACTCATCACAAACTGAAAAAGGTCACACACACACGCTCTCTCCTTATGAATGCTGTGTAGGACACATTGAATTGAATATTAATATTATAGGCACAAGCACATCACATGTAAGTATAAGTATATTATTCGCCTAATATGTACATTGTACATTGCATGCACTTATTATTACTGCACAATATAAATATTACACACACATTTCGATGGTCTGGAAAATGTGTCGAAAAGAAGGACTACAGAAGAATATTATATGTACGTGTATGGAGCGGTCAACACATCCACACTTATAATTCAAGAGGGAAGGGACAAAGAGGAAAGAAAGAATATGTAAGTGAGTGAGTGAACTTTCCTTATTCACTTCTCCAACTAGTTCTCCAGTGAGCGGGCTCCAGCTCCAATTCCAATTTGCGAGCTCCGAGAGCTCTTAAAAAAGCTACGGAGACCTTCAACTGGAACAGCCGAATAGCTCTGGTTGCATACTTGCTTGCTTTTCTCTGCTCTGATGCTCAATGAAATAATGCAATGGTTTGTGAATTTTGAATAATGAATGTGAGATGTTGGTCGCTCTCGCTCTCTCTCTCTCTCTCTCTCTCTCTCTCTCTCTCTTGTTCAAAGTTCCTTTACTAATTCCTAATCCCATTACATTGCATAAGTAATTTTTTTGTATTAATATGCAAGCACTGTATACTGTATACGTACATAGTACATGTGTAGATAAAATACGATAACAATGTACGGATAGTATAGGTTGTAGATTGTAGGTATATGTAATATGTAATGTAACCTCTTGTTCTCTCATTTGTTATTTGAGGTAACTCAACGACTTATAACTTATTCCCAGGAACCAAAGAGCTAAAAACTTATCCTGGACAACAGCGTCTTGGACTTTAGAATGCCTGTGCCTTTCACTCTGACATGACAGTAGGACACTTGGACTCGGAACTGGACTTGCGGTTGCAGCTGGACACTACTCCGAATTCCGAGTTGTCACAAATCACCAAATTTCACTTGTCGTTTTCCTGTGAGGTAAAAATGGTTGGGCATTGAGCACCTACTACAATAGATGCTTCCTTTTTTCATAGTAGGTCTAATATTATTATTAAATTATGCTGTATTATACGGCGTCTCGGCCGGCCGCTCTCCGTCTCATTTTTTCACTTTATATTCTGCACTCAATTTCCGTCGTCTTTCTCCTTTATAATATTATTATGTATATCATTACTGATTTATGAGTGTGTTCAGTGTTCAGTTTTCAGTTTAACTTGCACCTGCTCAATGTGATAGCTTAAAGTGTTCTGAATGAAACCTACAAGTCTCTGCATAATAACATAATATTATACGAGGAAGTTTTGCAAGTCGCCTCTGAGAACAAACACGTGAAAATCATCATGGAAAGATGGTTTTTTACTTGTTCAATAAATACATTATTATCTAATTTACGTTTAGGTAGGTGGGTATAATAATACAACATATTCTTGCCAAACTTGTGAATACAAGTAAGAAATATCCGTATCATGTCCTTTGGTACGTACTTAACCATTACGTTCTCATTTCTCATGTATTATAGTATACATACATACATATCGGGTGATGAATAAGTCATACGGGTCATATTAAACGATTTGAGATAGAGACAAAAGCTGTTATGTATAAAAACACAAAAAGCACTTCTGAGGTTCTGAGTATGCCGTGTTTTAAGTTACACACAATTCGGCTGGTCACTCTGGAATTGCCAGTGGATTGAATACAGAATGTCGAAGAAAAAACATGAAAATCCATAAACTTGAACAGCAAGGAGTCATCAAATTTCTGTTACTAAAAGGACCCCAGTTGAAATGGGGTCATGCAGGTAGGCAGGCAGGTTACGGTGACCTTGCCCTGTGCTGAAAATTGAGGGGCGGGCAAAAGCAGCTTGACCACGACTCTAAATCATGTCTCCCGATTTTGGACAAAGACACTGTAGTAACATCTAACGAGTTTAAAACCTATAAAGGCAGCAGAATTTATATTAATGAAGTTCGCGACGCATTGAGGATTTCTAGTAGCACAGTTACTAATGCAATCTGAACCAATTATTTGGCATTGACAAAAGTCAGTCAAGTTCATGTGTCATAAATGTTCGGAAATGTTGACGAGAAAAACAGAGGGAAATGTTCCAAGTTCCATCCAAGCCCTTATGCTGACAATTGATTTTGAATTTGTAGAATGGCCTCAACCATCCATTTGTGTAGGACTTGCTTCTATAGTAACCACTATGTGTTTCAAAAATCTAAGGAATCACACCAGAGAAAGAGATTCGGAGAGCGGAAGGACTATAAGTGTTTGATTTTGGTGTTTTTTAGACTTGTAAAAACATTTTTTGGTTTTCAATATAGGATCCAGTCATTATAGGGGGTCGGCAGAAATATATCGAGCATTAGTGATGCTGTAATGAAAAATAACAAAGTATACAGTACACACTACACATCTTGTCGCTATCTCAATTTTTTCAATGTAATTCGCATGACTTATTGACCACACGATAGCTAGAGATGCCTTCAATCTGCATATAGAAATTTTATTAGCGTATGCATGTATGAATAGTATAATGATCTGCGTGTCTACATATCTATCATAAACGAGTTCCTTTTCTGGACTCTGGCACTATAGGGTGGAAATTCCTTTCAGCCCATTTCAAGGCTGACGTTTTTCGACCAAAAAACACACCGATCCCACCACACATCAGAAAATTAAAACAAATGTTGGTCGGAAAGAAAGTTCAGGGAATTTTGCGCGAAAAATAACAAATAGTAGAGGTGCCGTGATTGGCCCTACGAGATTTGGTCATGTCCTCGAGTCACTTAGGTCAATGCTATCAACTGACTGAAGCATAGAGACACAAGCAAACAGTTTTCTTGTATATTAAATAAATAAATAAAATGGAGTGATATTTGTTAGTGACATTTGACGTACCTACTTTATGTCTTGATATGGATTATGGATATATGACACAGAGACACATGGGTCACACTACAAACTGGAGTCACAACTTGAGAAATTGTACCATAAAGGGCCAGAGACAGAGGTTAGTTCAGTCACAGCAACTTGGCAAGCGAGTTGGAGCTCCAGCTTCTTGCTGTAACTATATTGTATCTATTTTGTATTTAAGTACTTACCTCCATTACCTACTCTCGGTTTTTATTGAAATGGTGTTCCCAGTTTTACTTTCTCCATGTTAATACATGGCGAAAGTGAAATTTGAAAAAGAATTTCACTTTTTCTTATAATATGTATGTATGTATATGTCTGATTGTGAGTTATGACTTTTGGATTCGGATCCCGGATCCCGTCCCGTAGACGCATTTAGAATGTAGAGACTGTCGACGTACTCTCTTTATAACATAGTCGTAATAGTATCAATATGAATTATGTAACATGTAGCCATTTCAGCATAGAAAATCTTGCTCTATCAACTTGAAAACTACACACGGTCAACTAAATATATATTTATGCCTTCTATTATTTTATAAAAAATGAAATGCCCAATCTTTTATACACTACTATAGTGAAGTTGAAATAGGTCCAAGATAAGAAGCAAAAGAATTTTATGTTTATCAACTACATTATTAAGTACATACATACATTCATGTGTAATGTGTACAGTATGCATGCTACATAGTTTTGGTAACTTTTACTTTTACTATGTAAGTAAGTATATATGTACAACATGCACAAACACACCACAACCACTATTTAAGATTTGCAGTGGCATGACATGGGGAATTTAAACAAAACGGGTTGCACTGCATGATGATGGCCATCGCATTTTATATTGTACCGTAAATACTTGAATTGTGTGACAGTCGTACTAAAGCCTTGTCAAGTTTCGATTTTGGAATCCTACTACTACTTACATATATTACGTACGCATACCATGAGTTTTGTCGCACAATCCGAACATTTGCGGTAGGATCCCATGGATGGATACAAGATGAAAGGATAAACGGTCACTTCAAACTTGGGATTGAATTACTCTACAGAGTGCTATTATTATTATTATTTATTATTATTACTATACATATTATGATGCATACCTATGCATGAATATAAAGAACATATAATAATTTTAATCTACACTTATATGCATTTTATGATATTATGTTGGGCATGCAACTATAAATAAATAGCAAATAGATGTATTATGTGAAAATTTAAATGTAACTCAAAACTAGTTGTATAGTGAGATGTAGTATAGGATATGAATGACTCTATACTTTGAACATAATATAATGACTTGAAACCGTAAGTATAGGTGAACATATTAATATTCCCAGTCATTCCCTTGATATGATACATATTGCAAAAAACGGAGAAAGCAAAAAGGTAGACGCAAAACCGCACTATCTAATCATACTAATCATAACATTTTACATAGGATTTATTATTATTATTAAGTAAATTAAGGAGCAAGTACTAGTAGAAAGGAGAAATGGCCAAGGCAGGCATGTATTATGTACTCTCTGTTTTTCATTAAATGGCACACCAAATTTTACTTTCGCCATCTGTTAGCATGGAGAAACTAAAATTTGGAATGTCATTACTTAATGAAAAACAGAGAGTATACGTCTTTGTATGTAGATGTATACATACGGCACTACACTGCACTTGTATGTATATAAGCGTGACTGCACGATGTGAGTGCCAGACTAATATCAGCAAGCTGTAAAATCTGTATGGTGAATATGAACGTATTCAAGTGAAAAGAAATAATAATATTATTATAATATTTTTGTACCCAAGTATGTATAATGTATAGGTTGCTTAATAGGAAATAGTTTATGCCTCTACGCTACTATGTATAATGTACACTACCTACAGAATACGTACTACGTAACTACGTACCTATACTTTTATACTGAATTGGCATCGTGAGGTTCTCTTTTTGGTTTTGAATTCTCATGGTGAAGTCTAATAATAATAATGAATGTCTGGTCTACTCTGTCTCCAGTCTTGTGCATAGTCTATAGTCTGTATTGTACATATACATAATACGTTGCTTATGTTTTTAGTAACAAGATTGCGATTTGCATGCAAAATGAAGGGAAAACATGCACAGATTTTTACTACAATACTTACGACCAAAGTCGGTACTGTATACATTTATGTACATGAATATGTATACATATTCATGTGGAGTGACATTTAATGAAAAACAGAGAGTATACTCTCTGTTTTTCATTAAATGTCACTCCATATTTTCCTTTCTCCATGGTAACAGATGGCGAAAGTAAAATTTGGTGTGCCATTTAATGAAAAACACAGAGTAAATATATGATCTCGACTGTAAGATAAGAAAATGCTTTCACTTAGTATCAATCAGGGACGTCGTAAGTCTAAAATAGAATTTAAAGCTGTCATACAAAGCCAACTTATACGGTATTTTGTATTTACATGTTATCTTTGCTGTACCTTATTACCTTGATCGTCTCAATCTCATCGTCGTGCATGACATGAGTACTC
>JAQIVE010006896.1:0-11023 GCA_034698285.1 Sminthurinus bimaculatus | reverse complement strand
GATCCCGTCCGAAAATCATATAGTTCTGTCCTATAGTTCTTTTTTGCGAGGGAATTTCGGCGCCGCTCAAGACCTTTCACGCCGTACATGGCACAATATGTACAAGAGGTAAAAACATTGATAATAAAGGAACAAAATAAATAAAATAAATAAGCCCATTGTTTTATTGAAAAATTTACAACAACTTTTCATAATAGGTTTTTATTCTTTAACAATGTTACGTTTGCATCATAATTATCATCAATCATCACTCATCACTCATCCATTTCTTTACTTAATATTAACAATACTTATTAAGAACAAAAACTCATTTTGTATTAAACATCCAACCTAATTATTTTAATCAACGAAAAAAAACTGGAATAGATCGTCATGTTCATTTTATTGAAATGTGCGAGTCATGGAATAAAGAAAAAGTTATTCAACAAACATTCTGACGATAAATAATATGGAATGTGCATATTTAACAAAATTGAAAATAATAATGTCTTAGATCTTAAAGTATAACAGAAACAGTACTCGATATACATTATACATATTAGCATTTCATAGTTAGTAATGAGTAAAATGAGATTATGTATTTTAACAGATAAGTCGCGTAGTCTTTTTGCTTTCGTTTGTTCATAAAACTGTCGTGTGTTGTGCCATTGCATTGTATAGTCTCTCTTGTACTTACAAATCTTCGTTTTGATTTGATATTGTGTGTTGACATTAAAATTGCAGTCACTGGTGTAAAAAACACATTATAATTTCGTTCTTATGTCTTACAATTTACATATAACTTAAAAGCACAAAATTGCTACACATTTAAATTAAATACTGTTGTAAAATCATAAAGTTCCATCAACGTAAAATCATTTCTCTAATTTCATTACAAAGGAAGTTTTTACATTATTGTATTTATAACTTATTGTATATTTGAGCAACCATAACAAAGGAAGTGTCATTTAAACTTCACATTGAAAGGCTCCCTTGTACAAGTTCCGGAGCATGTCGTGTCGGTGTTTAACCATTTATTCTATGTTCTCTACATACATTTTTACTATATTTGGCCGCTCCGTAAAAACCTGTTACATAATTGTGAATTAAACACCGTAAAACCCATACCATTTACCATTACCAAGATTGCAGTTTCAAAAGTACTGTTTCTCGGAGCAACCAATCGAAGCGTTGTCCCGAGAAACGGTATACCTACATACTTAATTTCGTAACCGTCAACCGCAATCTTCAAAAAATATTAAATTAGTTTTGGTAGGAAAAAATAAAAGCTTTTAACAGAGTTGTGAGTACCCAAGATTAAAATTTTAAATAATATTTTTGTCATCACTTATCGGTAGCTCGAAGCTTCTCCTCAGAGTCAACAATAAAAAATGTCATGGAATGCTAAATACATATGAAGGTAACTTTTTGGGATAAAAGTTACCCATCAAATATGGTCATGGATCATCATGGGGTCCCACTGCTGGTACTGGTAAAATGAGTCAAAAGTCTTGTTACTCCAGGGAGACGATTGAACATGAGAGTGGTAACGGGGAAGAGTAAACTGAAGGTGGAAATTGAAGAGAAAAGTGTGGAGGCCGCGGGGTTGCAGGAATCGGAGGAGCAGGTGAAAACGCAGGATCTGTACTCATGGGGATCGCCAGGTCGTCGAATGTATTCACAGTAGTTTCCCATGTCTCGAGAGGAACAAAATCTCCTTGTCCCCAAACTCCCTGTCAAGTATCAACGAATAAAATTCAACATTAGCATTCACAACATCACTTTACTTTTGTTTTCACTTCATGCATAAGGTATATATATATACTTAACTAGGTACTTAAATTTTTGTTTATTTCCTGAAGGGACAAAATAACGAGTAGAAAACATGGAATGGCGAATGACAAAGGTTGGAAATCAGTGCGCATACAGGAAAGTTTTCCGTATCAACCCTATATTTGGATTTTCATGGACTTTGCATCATACATACATATTAGAAGCTCAAGCAATCAATGTTATCGTTATATCCAAATGCAAATTAGAGGAAGGGGAGAAAAATCCGATTTCCGGTTTTAGACAGGGTGGCATGGCAGTGTAAGGAAAAGTTGCGCATTAAGTTTATGCTATGTGTATACTTATCGATTAAAACTGTGAGTTGGGCTGGGGTACATTTTTGTAGGAAAAATTATGAGAGAAAATAAAGCGTAGGTTGAATGTAAACAAAAGTTTAGTTGAAAGAAAAGCTTTTACTTTCTCATGCTGAAAAATGTGAACATTTTCATGTAGAAAAATTAAAATACTCAAAGAAATACAATGTTAATGAAGCACAATGTCAACTTGTAATAAATGGAAATGAGTGGGTTAGTTCATAGAAAAAGGAAGAAACATGCACAAAGAGACAAATAATAGTTAAGAGAGAAAAAGACCTCCATAAACCCCGGTGACTTTGACACAGTACTGAGCGTCGAACACGTCCGAACAGTTGGAGAGAGGGGCACTGAAGAGGAGGTCCGAACAAGAAAAGTCCAGCGCTGTCGTCTCATCGCACCGGTAACACGAAATACTCTCGACGCCTTCCCCCCGACCAAACCACAAACCACATGACAAATAAATGCACAAAGTTAGTCAAAGTTGTTACATAGTTGTTAATTCCTACACCATTTTTGTAGGTAAATTACATGTGTTAGTGTATAATGTACAATGTACAAGTTGGTATATTAGGCACAAGTTAAACTGCACATGTAAAAAACGTGCAGACTGAACTCTGAAAGTTGAAACAACTATGTACTGAATTAGACAGAATCCCAAAAAGTTCCGAGTTATATAATAGATACAGTTTAGCACTGTCTACTTAATATAATATCATATGCATTTGTAGAAGAAGAAACTTCATAGGAAAAACATTAAATTACAGGGATAGAAGATAGAACCTACTTAAATAAGTATTTATTTTATAAAAAAACGAAACTTTTTAAAAAAATCCAGTTTTTTCCTAAATGCTCCCAACTGTAGTGCAGTCAGCATTAATATGAACTATGATGTGTATAATATATTATTGTAATGATTATCGTGATTGCATTTTATTGATCATTTTATATTTTCATGACCTCAATGTTAACATAAATCCAGTTAAAATGTTAAAATATAATGAAGAGCGTTTCCAGGAAAAGCAAAGCGAATTAAAAAACATTGCATGTATGTATAACATAGTAAAATGTGAAAAACAGAGAGAGAATGAGAGAATAAAAGGTTCAAAAGACTTTAGAGTCAAAGCGCAGCATCATGCATACTTACACGCAGTTATAATTACTAATATTCTTTCAACTACATAGAAATGACGATGATAGTGATGACTTGATGACGATTATAGAGTTATTTGTTGCATGTTCCACTCCACTCAACTCTCAACTCCCAAACTTGTATCAGTACCTATGCTGAAGCCGTGAATTTGAAAGGAGAAAAGCCTCATGTGGAACTGGAAACTTGGCGTTTCTCTCCATGTCTTTGTCTTTGTCCTTGTTTGTGGTGCATACATACATATGTAACATACGTGAGTAAAATCCATC
Source organism: Sminthurinus bimaculatus (assembly GCA_034698285.1). Classification (NCBI taxonomy): domain Eukaryota; kingdom Metazoa; phylum Arthropoda; class Collembola; order Symphypleona; family Katiannidae; genus Sminthurinus; species Sminthurinus bimaculatus. The sequence continues at coordinate 7,481 of JAQIVE010006896.1, read as the reverse complement.
TAGGTAATTAACTGGAGAGATTAATTCTGTAATTTGATTCTCCACTACATACATACATACACATTACACATACGAGTAGGTACTCTCTGTCCAATGCTCGTAGAGAAATCGCTTCAAAACTTGAAATAATTCCCTTTCCCCGTTCCCCAGGTTGAGAGTTTGAGAGGACGATGAGGATGACGTGAAAGGATGGATGGATGGATGAATGAAAGAAATCTGAAATCCTTTGGTTTCCCTCATCCTTTCATTTCATTTCATAATCGACACATACATGTACGCTCTTTCTCTTTTTCTTATACATAATATGTACGTACAAATTACAGGCTACAGGCACAAAGACAAAGACAAACAGTTCCACATTCAAAGAATATTTACACACAAGCTTTCACATCATGTATAACTTTCTTTTATAAATAGCACACTTTGACTGTATATATAGATTACAAATTCTTCTACAGTCTACCCTATTATACTATAAATAAAAACTGAAACGTAAGCATGACACATGGACATTGTACAATGTACACTGTACTGCGGCGGTTTGTGAGGCTTCAGCTTTATCCCTGTAAAATTGAATAAAATCTCTGGGGATTCTCCATACAGTAAACACAATATGTGAAATCTAGAATCTAGACACAGGTAAAAGTGACGGGAAAAGAAAAGGACCGAGTTTTAATCAAAGGATGAAAAATAAGGTGTAGGTATATAAACAAATAATACTGTTGGATAGCAGGTATAGAATATTTTGATGGGGAAAAACATGAAATAAACAAAAATATTGTAAAATGGTTGAAAACAGTAGTCCTCAGTCCTCATGTATAATACATGTACATATGTTCTAGTATTTAGATTCAGCCTGGGAAAGGAATACCTCCAGCAACTCCGGTCGTCTTGATACAGTAGCTGGACTGATAAACATGGGAGCAGTTGGAATATGGCACGATCGTCACGTCATCGCTCGACATGAACTCTGGACAAAAGGTGTCATTCAAACTGGAGCACTCGAAACAGCCCACGCATTCGGCAACTGTATACATATTATGTATACATGTCCATGTTCATCCAGTCAATGTAGGATTGACAAGGGAAGATTCGATTTGATTTGATTTGATTTGATTCATTCAGGAAAACCAGCAGCAGCAGGAGTATCAGTCAGCATCATCAATACCAATCATGCGGTGTCGTGCGAAAGCAGGACAAGAAGCAACATAAAAACAAAAAAAAACAAACAAAAAAGACAAAGTACGATAAGAAAACATGAAAACATGGAAATTATAATTTACTTTTTAACTATAAAGTTGAACGCCGCTTGAAAATATTTAAACAAACAAAGTCATGCCCATCATTGTCACAAAACGTGTAGCAATACTTTCTATGCAGATCTAATATTAAAAAATGTTTTTATTCAATTTCTAGAAGATTTTAAAATGTATGACGTCTTGACTATTATTTTAATTTCTAATATATACAGTATAGATGATATCCTTTTTATAATATGTATGAAAAATTCGTAAACATTGAAAAACGTGGTCCATGATTTAATTCAGTTTTTCACCATCTTGAAAAAAGATTCAAGACGGAGAAAATTCGAGACGGTTGTTATATGCATCTAAATCGTAGGTATCGAATCTATACGTATTATTTTACATAATATAATATGTAAATACATAACAGCAGGCCAATTTTGAATTCAAACGACTGTATTAAAAGTCAATTGATGTGGCTCCGGATTTCCCAGATTGCTCCACATACATACACACAATCAGAACTAGGAGACGACAAAAGAACGAGAAGCACAGTAAAGTATAGCATGGTATGGTCTATGGTCGGGTATTGTGCCTTGTCTATTATCTATTGAGCATTGAAAATGTCGCAAAAAGATCTCAATCTTCAATCTTTCCTCTCCTCTTTTTCATTTTCTTTGAATCCTGCTGCTTTTGTCCTATTTTGTGGGCTCCTTGTGGTTTCCTAATGAGCTTATGTCGTACTTACGCATGGATCGCAAAAGGAAAATTGACTATCGACTTGTGAATTTGAATCTGAATCCATCCATGTATTTATTCACTAGGATGAAAGCGGAAAAAAGGCGCTCAATAAATTCACGAAGGGCCCTCTTCGACTAGCTCCTTTTACTTTTGCCATACATAATATTATGTATATATATTATATTATGCATAGGTTTACTATTCACTATTCAACCTCTATTTTCATCCCATACGTTAAAAATTCATACTGTTCCCATTTTTGCACATCTTTTTATGCATAAAATTCCAGTTGAATACCAAATTCGTTTTTTGCTCTTTTTATATGAAATTTTGTTCTTTAATATGAATTATGAATACAAAATATCTGCCTTGTGATGTGACAATAATACACATTATTAGAAATTTTCCAAGTATGTAATATGAAACATTATGAAATGAATTTGAACGGAATGCCATGTCAGCTACCAACATTTTTTTCATCGTTATTGAAAGAGACAATAAATATTACTATACTGTATATATTGTATATAGGCGGAAGCTGAGAACTAAATGAGATTTGGCTACATTATACATTATACGGTTGGAGTCGTAAGAAAAAACAGAGAAAAGATGGAGTGTGGCTAAATTGTAAGAAAAAGAATCTTTGTCAATAAAACTGTAAACTGTAACTCGTGCTCGTGATCTTGACAGCTCAATAGCATTCTCACAGTAAAAGAGGATGAATGATGAATCTGTTTCCTGTGCTTTCTTAAATGTATGTAGTATGTACCTCTCATATAAACATACTTATTGCATTCCTCCTACATATGTATTGACATTTTGGATTTGAGAATTCCAACGTCGTGGACAATCTGAATCTGAATTTGAAATGAAGAATAAAGACCTAAAGGATTTTGAATGAAAACGACGGATAGATACATACACAAGTCGTGACTTGATTGCTAATTCAAAAATTCCAATTCCTCCTCTTATTGTCTCTCATTCCATATTTTGTTTTGTTTTCAAGAATGCGAGCTCTAAAACTTTTGCGTTATTTATGACGTACATAATGTGGGCATGAATTTTTTATCCTTTTTGGATTTTGTAAAGTGTTTCATGAGACTTTTTTAAAATAAAATACATAGTGACAAAACACATTGGAAAATCGAAGCGAAGAGCTCAAAATAAGAAGAGAGAAAAAGGCCAATCGTATTATTTACAATTTATTTATGTACATAATCATTTTCCAACAATATACTTTTATTCGCTATTATTTTTACTATTTTACAGTGACAGTAATCGAGAGCACAATGTACAGAGTTTTCCATTATAAAACGGAAATTCTGTTAAAGATTGCTCACTGAAAGAAACAGCAGATAAAATCATTTCTTTGTGTACTTAATATTGGAGCAAGTCTAATATTCTTTCCAGAAACTGTGATTGTGACAAATAATGCAGTTGTGAACAACCGAAAAATACCAAATGGCAAATGATCTGGAGAAAATCTGGAGTGACGCATCAGCACGTTTACTTTTTACTTTTTACTCTTGCTGATCAAATAAATTGCCATTGCCACAAAATGTCCAGCGAAAGTGGTCAAATTATGTCACTTTTGTATGATGTCTATTGGTGTCAAATTTTGAAGCCGTTTTTCCTCGGAAATGTCGCAAAATCCATTCTTTCATACTTATAGATACTGTATATGTATGTTCTATGTCCTACATGTATTTTAAACATAGATGGTTCATTTTCTGGACAAAGAAGACACAAGACAGAGGGAAGATGGGCAAGAGGAAAAGAAGGGCAAGTAAACACACGGGAAGATAAAAGAATTTTTCCAGTTGTGCTTTCAACTCGCCTATAGACAAAATGCACAAAAGTGTCCCTAAAGTGGAATACCAAGACGGTCGAGTAAACAAGTGGAGTGAATCATGGAGAGGCTCTGAAAACTGAAAATTGATGTCCTTCAATCAGCTTTTTATCCTTTATAAAAAAACCCAAACGTTTAGCAACAAGGTCAGATTTTCAGAGCTGCAGAATTTCACTAATATATACTTATATAAATGTGTGTGATTGGGATATGTACCGATTTCGATTTCTGATATTATTTGATGTTCATCCCATTCAGTTTTTCTTTCCTCGTGTAATTGTTGGCTATTGTCCGATGATGGACTCATAAACTTTTCCTAATGGTCCTCAAACATCCGGCGGTAAACACTTGGAAAACCACTTTCTTTCTACATTTTTCCATTTCCCCCGTTTCATTGTTATCTGTAGATTGTATGTACATTGTACATTATCATGGTTATCTCCAGACCAAGACAAACTTACTTACAGCGGAAGCTCAAAAAAGGATGCTGGAGCTGGACAAAAAATAACAAAAAAAGTCAGAAGAGTAGCATACATGCACATATCTATACCACGGAAAGGGTTTCCGATTGTCGCTTTCTCACACGAAATAAGGATGAACGGGAAAATTCAAAACTTGCCAATTTCTCCAGGCTTATCTATGTATTTATGTACGTACTACATACTACATACTATTGCTAAAAACCATAAATGATGAAGATGAACACACAAGGATGCTGCTGCTGCTGCGGGTATAATGATGAGAAGAAAATGGAAGTCGGCTGGAGTTTGAGTACTTTCAGTCACGACATTCCCCTCCAACACACAACAGCACACAGCGGAGAACAAAAAGTAACAAGATACATTTATGTGCATATACAATACACACAAATTGCAAAGGATTCATACATGTGTATACATACATAAGTAGAGCACGATAGTTTTTGGCCCGGAAATTGCAAAGGGAAACTCTTGACGACTGCTGTTATCTTCATCATTTCGCTTTATTTACTGTGTACTGTGTATGTTGTGTGTGTTGACAGACACTTGATCTTGCATCATCCATAATATCTTTCCCCAGTTTTGGTTTTCCTAATTACAACTTGCATGTTTTTTATTTTTTGTATATGTATGTACTATGTACGAGCTAAATTTTTTACACAGTAAAATTTTGTTTCGTTTTATTTTTAAATCGAATCCATAAATTCAAAGTCAATGTTTTAACAAAAATTTGTAAGCTAACCAACTTTTACCTAGCTAATATAGTAGCAAATAGCAAGGATGTCATTAAAATTTAAAAATCCGATTTCGTTTTCTATGTAGGCCAGCACCTTCCCCCCATGCTTGCCTTGCTAAAGTATTTTAAATTAATTATATCTACACACGAAAAATACAAGGTAACTACCAAACTGCTGTATGCATAATATGTATAAAAAGTTTAAGCTTGAAAGAGAGAAGAGGGGAAAGAGTTCCGATTTAAATTTGAGCTTGAGATGACTTGAGACTTGTAAAGCGTTCCAAGAGAGACTCGAGTTTTTCCACAAGAACTGTATTATACAGATAGGAAACAAGTGAAAGTATCCAAAAGTGAAGGTGAACGCAAAAGAGAGTAAAAGTGAAGAGGGGAACGGGAAATGTGCTGAATCTTTGAATCGGATTGTCTCGCTTCAGTATACAGCAGAGACCCGTGCAAAATTACACACGCCGCTTTTGAACACGGGATCTTTCCGTTCCCCGAAAATTCAGCACACATGACAATTCGATAGACTTTTACCATTGGTGTGACGCTGTAGAGTTTACAGCCAAATTTTCCGTTTTTTGGTTTCTGGAGTAAAATTTCAAAAAAATAAAAAAATCTCGGTACCTACTTTTAGCCGGCGAGTGTAAGAAAAGCAAAACGTATTCTTTCGTCTACTTTCGTACGGGTTATTTTTTCTTTTTCTTTCCCCTCATTTGCTCATCTTATTACACTCTGCTTTGACTTGTTCCTGACCACATCTCACCTCATCTCTCTTTCATACACTTCCCAATTTTTAACTTTTTCCTCCACTTTACCACTCTACTCTCTACTCTCTTCTCCCCTCTTCAATTCCTCTTGACTGAGATCGTCAGCAAAAAATTATCCTTTGTCAACTATTACATTTTACCTACTCTACTGCTACATATTATATACTACGACCAGTTTACTATGTCCATAGAATGCAGTAAAAAGTGCCTAAAAATATGATGTAAAGTAAAATCTCAGGAAGCACACAATACGATGGCGGAGGTACATGGTACATACATACAATAAAAACCCTGGTTGGATTTGAGTTTCTGCCTCAATTTCATCTTTTCTCGGCAACAAACCCTTTGAACTTTGTCCTGATTTTATTTTGATGAACTCCATTTTCCATTTTCACAAACGATTCGAAATTCGAATTCTAATCTTGTACAACAAAATACATGGAATTAGAATTGAAAATCTAATTGTATAAGCTCCAGCAATTTTTAATTTTACAGTTCTTTGACAAGCTCTGTCTATGTACAATGTATGTACATATGAGCAAACAGTAAAAAGCGAATAGATTCTGCTTAATTCGCATTAATTCAACACGCAGTTAAATAATATTGAAGAACTCTTACGGTGTTTGTCTTTTAATGTGTATCATCTTTTTGTAAACTATGACTGACTGCCGACACTATAAAATCCGTGTACCAAATATGTATGTAAGTAGTAAGTAATATAATATCATAATAAATAGCTTCCTGTAAAATACTTGTTGTGTTATAGAAATGTGTATCTATCAATATACCAATCTATGCTGTACACTGTACACATCATTTAAACTGATTCAACTTCTCCAAAGAGAGACAGAAACGCCAATTCATTTATATATAATATTTCATGCATCTCGCCTCTGTGAAATGTGTTTATCAGCTCTTTTATTGGCATGATCAATGATACGATATTACATATAATGCATAATGCATATTGATGATACAAACGAAATGAAATGATACGATTCATAAAATTCGTATTCATTTGAGAATAGGGCTAATAGACAGAGAAAATTCCATGACATTCACTCATCTAATGTACATACATCATGCATACACTACACACTGCACACAATATTTTTATAGTTTACAGACAGACAACAGTGTATCATGATGTATCGTGCATGATATAAATAAGAGGAATGAAAATGCAAGCGGATATTGACGTAATATGAAGCATGAATGCATTCATAATTATGTTATAAACCATTAAATGACAAACACGGTATACATATTACATATGAGTATTGAAATTGAGTCATTTGTTGCATTATTGTGTATCATGATGAAAATATAAAATATATGCCCATGAATTAGATAAGGCTGGATTGATACTGAATATTGAATGGTGACTAATAAATACCTTTACCCTTAGAATAAAATCTTATCAAATAATTTCATAGAACCACAATCCTTTTATCAATAAAAGGACTGTGATGGAGCTTTGATAAAATGGTCGGAAATCGTAAGAATTTTGATCAAATTCTGATGGGATTTTGATGGCTCGTCGTGAAAATCGCATGAAAAAATTGCCAATCTCGTCATGTCTCATCAAAGGACGGTGCAGGATTCATATGGGAAAACTGCCCCATGGGGGAAATGGCTCAAATTTTGTACAAAGGTAGTCCT